>QFDD01003468.1:0-13392 GCA_006871305.1 Vachellia collinsii
CCAACTATCTATCAACTTCAGAATGATATAAACCTGTGGATCTTCGACATCAAATTGGCAAGGAGAGGCAGCATGAAAGACACCCTCACATCCCTCAACAGCAAGGTCAAAGCAATCTTCTTCCAAAAGATCTGCTTTGAACAGCTTCAGTCTCTCCTTTGCTCCGTCAAGCTTAAGCAGATGATCTACCTTCTTGGGATCATCTGCAGGGAGTTGCAAAAACATCACAAATAGATTACTAACCAAACTGAACCACAATCTGATCATAGCAAGGAGATAAAAGGAAGCATATGAAGGAACAGTAACTGGTATCGCGAACAGTGGCCTTGACAGTGTAACCTCGAAGAAGAAGAAGCTTGACAAGCCACGAAGCAACGTAACCAGAAGCACCAGTGACGCATACCACCTTTCCGTTTCCGGCGTCGCCGTTCATTCTCGTTTTCTTTCTTTCTTTCTTCGTCAATTCTGTGCCTTCCACTGCTCCGTCTCTGCTTTGTAACAGAAGAGCTAGTTTGACGCTTTTAGATCCTTCGAGCGATTATTATTGTCGTCACGCGCTTGCTTGCTTGCAGCAACGTTCATCTTTACTTTAATGTTTCGAGGGAGCATGTGATCGACCTTTGAATCCTCCATAGTAAATTATCGCGAACCAAGACTTTTGGAAGTCGTGTTATAATATACTATAAACCAAGATTCCCTCTCTCCCTCTCTCTGTGAATCCTCCATAATAAATTACCGCGAAACAAAACTTTTGGAAGTCGTGATATAGTATACTATAAACCAAGATTGCCGCCCTCCCTCCCTCTGTGTGTGTGTGTGTGTGTGGCTCTCGGCGAGTGAACAGATAGCAAATGAGCATCAGAGAAGGGTGTTTATATAAGTAGCACATATTGAAGAATAAGTAGCAACACTTTGAACCACTTATTGCTCAAGTCAATACTATCTGATCTAAAACAGCAAAGAAATTCCTCTCTGGAAGAAATTTCCATGCTTAAAACAAGTTGCTTGGTTAAACATGTGTCTTTGTTCTTTTTTTTTTTTTTTATCCATCAATTAACCTGTTGCTATGAACAATTTCAAAAACACACATTATAATCTTTCATACATGTGTTTGTTTGTTGTCGACACAAAGAAAGAAGATTATGATAGGATGACATAGCACATGAAATTCTTAACAGATATCTTTATTTGACACCCTTTTTTTGTTACAAAGAAAAAACAAACCAATAAAGTAAGGATAAAAAAATGAGCTTATATTTGAATCATTAAAATATCACTATCTTTGCTTTGAAAACTTAAAATACAGTAGGTGAAAAATCAAATTAAATAGGATAATGAAAAAAATCATATTAACATTAATATCATGAGAGAAGTGGGGATAAATCTCCAATTGACAAATTAATTGGAGAATGAAACATGCATAATGTGGAAAGTGAGTTGCATTTCCATAATGTAAAAACTCAGTTGTATAATATGAAAGATCAGTTGTATAGAGATTTAACTGCATAAAATTTTTCAAAAATGCAAATGCAACTAACCTTTCATATTATACAAGTCACAATCTACAATTAATTTGTCAATAGGGATTTACCCCCAATTTTCCCTAATATCATTAATATTATATTAACATGAAATGCTAGTACAAAGAAAGTTAAGACCACCTACAAGCAAAAGTGATATTTTGAACCTGTCTACATTAATGTTGGAAAAGCATGTTCAAGGTGAAATTCCTTTTACATATTTATCTTATAAATTATAAACTATATTAAAAAATTAATGACTAATCTAAGCAAACACTTTGATAAACCATAAAAGGATATGTTTGCTTTCACTTTGAATGATAATACAATGTTGTAGCGTTTCCGAAAACTTCTTATAGGATAAGAATAAATAAATAAAAAAAAGGCTAGTCATGACTCCACTAACTTGTCTGGGAAACCTAAAAAAAAGTTTTACATAAATTGAAATAAAATTTCTTTCTCATACTTAACTCGAACTCTTCAAAATAACTTAAATTAAACTAATCTAAACACTCACTAAATCATGCTTTGCACTTGATTTTGAATGAGGATTCGTTGAATCATGAAGATTGAGGAGTGATCTTAAAATAAAGATATGATTCAACGTTGTTCTTGGCAACTTGACAATCCAATAAATAAGTCGCGACATTAACATCATGAAACGGAACTATTGGCTTGAAATTCTCAATCCTGAATGGATATACGATCTTTCATTAGGGATGGTTTAAAAAAAATTGGAGAAACGAGGTTATAAATTTTAATAAAGAGAAAATATAATATAAAAGAGTAATAAAAATTAATTAAAAACTCTTAACTTTACTTCTCTATTTTTTTTAAATGAATGCCTTGAAATGATGTTGATGCTCTTGAAATGAATGCCTCTTGTCCTGCCTCTTTCTATTTATAAATGGATCAACAAATGATACAATGATTTCTACCCTCTTTGAGGATTATTCTAAAATACAGATAATGGAGTATTGTTCTGAATACATAATTATAAAAGATACTCAACTCCCAACAAAGACATTTCTTTTTGTTACATCTAACATTCAAATTTAACATTTCATCTACCAAACTGGCAAACCATACCAATTAGAAATTTAGAATTGATTTACTTAATGTAACACGCAACACACGAGGAGGAGGAATTCAATTTTATTACAACCCATTTATGTCCCAACAATCACAATTTAACTTATTAAATATCTGTTTAGATTAACGGTAAAAGTTACTTTTCTAAAATAATTTATTATGTATAAAGTAAGTATGTAAGAATAGTTATCTTGATTTACTTGAATATATCTTTATACCACTAATGCAAATATGGCCTAATTTGTATTGCTGAACACGTGATGTTGCACCTACTCCATCCCCATTTTTTTTTTCCTTACAATTTTGTCCTTGCTCGCCTATCTATCATCAGCTCCTTATTTTATGTCCTTTTGTGTTGTGCTTACATTTGTTTAATTTTCACTATCAACAGCTGTTTATTTTTAATACTCTCTTAAGTGAAAATAATTTTTTTTTACATATTTTTGTATAATTTTAAATTTTTGATACTATCTCTTGGACAACTATTTTTAATATTATTTTTAAACCTTATACTTACATATATTTATATTTATTGAATACGTCCAATTACCCTTTTTAGCATCTACAAGTTTTTTCTTAATATTTTTCTTAAATTTGTTAAATTATATACACCTAGTGTATATACTCCTCTAATTCTATTTATATGGTAAAGAGAAAAATATTTTTCTATCTTATTTATAAATTACTTCATTAAATTTTTTATTTGAATATACAACTTTATCTTTCATTTGTTATTATGTTAAGTTTATTCTTTTAAAGTATAATGTATATTAAATATGAATAAAGTTAAAAATTGTTGAATGTTAAGACATGGTTAATAAAATTTATGGTTTTCCTTAATTTACATAAATCATGTTGAAAATGACTTATAAATAGGATTATATGAGAATAATACTATAAAAGGCATGTCCTTTTCAGTCACTTTATATCTAAACCTGCTTTTCAATTATATCATTCAAACAAATTTATTCTATCAAACTGTTTTTTTTAAAGAAAAACAAAAACCAATCTAAACATAAATTATATTAAATAATCTGACTTTTGCCCCATCTTAAGTTTGCAAGAGTCCGATTTGAAAAAAAGGCTACTTCTGGGTGCTAATCCAAACACACTACAAAACATATGATTTGGAAGCATGTTTGCCAAAACAAAAAAAGTCATGGTTTGGTAGAAGCAATCCTTTGATAAAGTCATAATTTGTGAGAGATATCACTATTAAAAGTCGAGAAACGACTTCTCTTTCAAGCTTTCCGCAATCTCCTTAAGGGATACCTCTAATGGGACCAACTCAATTCCTAAAGTCTTTACTTTTTCTTTGGAAACCTGGAACATAGGCGTCAAGGGCTCATCCATAACAAACCTAACAAGTTCATTGAACAACCAAGAAAATAAATTAGCAAAAATCAGGAAAAAAACTTGTACCAAAACAAATATATAACCTGGATATACGTAAATAGTGAATGCACAAGACATTTGGTTCATAAAAAATGACAGAAGGATTAAAATCAGAAGCTATTATCATCAATCCTCATGAACAGGAGATCATTATAAGCAAATTTACATATACCCCTCATTCATCTACTAAGAACAAATGTTTATATGTAGTGAATCCAAGTAGAAGGGTACGGTCAGCATGAATGATGCAGAACATGACAGTGAAAAGAAAACTAGATTAATGACTTGGTGGATATTTTCCATTACGGCCTCAAAGTTTTCAGGTCCAAGCTCATCAAAGGGGAGACGAAAATAATGGAAACTGACACAAAACCTTCTTTTGAAGTAAAGAGAAAAGGAATAAACAAACTACTACTTGTTAACACCAGTGTTGTGACTTGGTGGATATTTTCCATTACATGCTAAATGCATAATTGGTAAGTACATGAGCATACGAACAGCATGGGCTTAGTTGTTTGATGCATCTAAAGTCGCCAGCATGAAAGCAATACATAAATCTGAATCACTTCTGTTCAGACTAGAATAAAGAAAACCTCAGCATTAATCTTCGGATTTGGTTCAGACATTACAAATATTAAAACCTACTTGGCGCCAAGGCATGTTCTTCTTCATCTCTTACCCGATCCTTAGATGGAGAGGAGAGTGGGAAGAAATTTTTTTTTTGGTAGGGGTGCGGGGGAAGAGAATACTAGGAAGGAGAACCACCAAAGATAGTTTAAAATATATGGTTAAAGGCAGTTGCTTGAAGCAATGGGCAATATCTTTTCAAGCAGAAGAAACACAATCTCATATAATCATATAATGGGGTAAATCCAATTTGCCGCAGCAAGTAGAAATTCATCAGTAGTCTCATATAATCATATAATGAGGTGAATCCAATTTGCCTTGTGAGAGTGTGTTGTGTAGAAATGAATTGAGGAAACAGTTAATGGAGATCTGAAGTCAGAGGTTGTATAGGCTTATGGAATTAAGGAAACAGTTAACTTACTTGTTTGGAAGTGGTAATGTTGGGTACAATTCATGTGAAATCTTTACAATGTCAGAGAAGTGTGCCACAGTCTCAACCAAACAATATCTTCCACTAGCTGAAGGAATCTCAAATGCTTGAATATGAGCATTTGCAACATCTTTCACGTTGACCCATCCTACAGTTAAATTTGGAGATTTTTGTGCACCTACACCATAAAAACATAGGAAGTCTTCATAAAAAGAAACACAGTAGTAATATTTGTCTAGGAGCCAACTCAAAATATGGCCAAATCTTTAGGCAGAGTATAAAGTTGCGTCTATGCTTTTTGGTTGCTTATCTGCATGTGACTGTTTTTAAGATACTGTCCGCCCAGAAATGCAGATAGATTAGACCCTTGGTTCCACTAATAAGCGTCTTTGGCTTGTATTTCCTTTTAGTTTCTCTGATTGGAGGATGTTTTGTCTCCTCCAACAAATAAAATTTATTTTTCTAGAAGACAAAATGATTATTGCTTCCTTTTCTGTTTGTCATGCTAGTCAAGTCCTCAAGGATACTGATAAAGAGCATCATTGTACTAAGTATCTAATCTAGTACTAACCCTTAATATAATAGTTAGATAACTAATTTGCAGAAGTCAAGGAAGTTAGTTAAGTTAATTATATGTAACAATGTGTATTGGTTTCTTTAAAATATTCTTTTTAATCATGTACATTAAAACCACCTTTTAATATAAATCATGTTAACATGTGCAATCAATAAGAACATTTTAGAAAAAAAAAATTATAAATTTTGGGAGACAATGGATAGAGATTTATTTTTAGAATCAAAGTAAACTCTGTCTAACTCCTACATCTAGGACCGGAGGAAGTAGCTTATTTTATTTTAGTTTTTTTGCCCTCTTTTGGTGAAATCTCGAACATAGCAGTTAGCTAAGCATTAGGATTCCAATGTACATACCATGCAAGACAGCCCCTTTTCAGTGAAATGATAATAATCCCAAGTTTTTCTCTCAAAGTATAATTATTGCAAATCAACATTTTGACTCAAATTTCCCTTTCAATTATCAAAAGCCACACAAAGTATTTCATTTTAAGACGATCAAGTAATCAAGATGCTGACAAATTACACACCAGGACTTATACAGCATGAAAGTTGTGCACCAGTAAAAAATTACCAGATAACAGCTTTAAAACTGCAGCAGAAGAGTCGTTAAGTGATGGTTGCAAGAGTGGTCCCACTACATATGCTGGGTGGATGGTAACCATGTCAATGTTGTTTTCTTTTACGAATTTCCAGGCAGTTTCTTCAGCCAATGTCTTGGAAAGCGCATACCAGTGCTGAAATAGAAAAAAGGAAATTTAAGAGGATTGTGAAATATTAACTCTGATCCTCAATATAAAAGTTAAATAACTAAATTGTCAACATTAAGTAAATTAGTCGATTTAATTATTTGTAACCTTGTGTTGATTTTCCAAAAATACCTTCTTGAATTATGTGTATTGAAATAACCTTTTGATAGAATCTCCCTTAATATGTGATCTATAGAGATGCTTCATGGAAAAAATTATAAATTTGAGAGACAAAATTAATCAGGCTTTCATATTTAGGACAAAAATAAACTCTTTGTTTAGCTCCTATATTTAGAATCGGATGGAGTAATAAGCATGTAAAACATCGTATTTGCATACATTTGAAATTGGAACAAATACATCGTGGAATCAGTAGTAATTGTCTGGGGCATACAAGCTTAAGACTCCAGAGATTTTTTATTTTTTTTTTACAGGAATCATATAAAACTGCTGAAGCAGCTTTGACAAGGTTAAGGCGCAGTCTCTGCATCACAGTAATACAATGATCTGACTTCAGTCATAAATGCAATAATGTGTAGCCTTATATTCAGAATGGAGTTCCAAGGAAACATAAAATGCGAAACCAACAGCATTCATTAGAATCACAGAAGCCATGGCTTATTAATGAAAACTTTTGTCTAAGCGTTAGTGTAAGAAATATGGCACAAACCTTAACCTCCCTGCAATATTCTAGCTTTGAAAACCATGTCTCATCAACCACGACTTCAGGAGTTCTAGGTTGTCCATTACATAACACTGCAGCCATGGAAGATGTTAAAACAACTCGTTTCAGATATGGCAATTTCGCACATGACTTTAGAAGATTATCAGTTCCCTTCACAGCTGGGTCAATAAGTTCAGTCTGCAACGATGAGAGCAACAGTTAGAGAACAATGTATAAGACAACTACTCCTTCGATGTTTAATAATATAATACCCACTTTGTACTTCAATTTCTTCATTAAAGTGGGTTTTATATTAAGGATGGGATGGGTATATTCTTTTATGACAACACAACAAAATGCTAACTTGAATGGTTGACAAACTTGTGATTTATTTAAACTCAATGCTCTTGGAAAGCCTCTATATTCAAGAGAAACTCAAATCAGAATTCTTTACATTGCAATTTGCTAAATCTCCCAAATTTTCAACTAGGTACTGCTATTTGCTGAGGGATAGGACAAACAAAGGGCTTAAGACGTTTAAAAAAAGAGTGCTTTTGTTGCAGGTCAACCAATATCAAGTATCTACCAATTTTAGAATGATTTATCTATGAACCTGTGGGTCATTGACAATTAAAAAGCAGGGAGAGGCAGTGTGAAATACACCCTCACAACCCTCAACAGCAAGGTCAAAGGAACCTTCTTCCATAAGATCTGCTTTAAACAGCTTCAGTCTCTCTTTTGCTCCATCAAGTTTAAGCAGATGATCTACCTTCTTGGGATCATCTGCAGGGAGTTGTAAAAAAATGAGCAAATTTACTGCTAAATTTTTTTTTACAGAATAGTATATTATAAGAAAAAAAGGAAAGGGAAAGGAAACGAGGGGACAAAAGAACTGATTCATCCTAATGAAATGGAAACCTGGGAATCTAATTAAGCACCAAATCAAACACACAGGCACAGATTCATCTCCATACTCAGTCCAAAAGATTTGCTGCAAACAGCTTCAGTCTCTCCTTTATGAGGTCTATTTTACTTTTGTCCATTTGAAAATATGTAAGAAAACTTTAAAACTTTTGTCTTAAGCCCGCTTATATGAGCGCCGAGCTTCATAAAAGGTAGCATTTTAGGGAAAGCAGAATTTTCAGGCTTGACCATTTTAAACCCGAGCTCATCAAGGGCATGCCTGTTCTCCCATCTCTAGGCACGTACATATGGGCTTTCAGACATTACAATCAAAAGTAGTGTTTATTTTGAAAGCCACAAGGATGAGATAGGAAGTTTACAATCAACAGTCAGAGTTAAAGACTCCCGTTACATCATTCCTTAAATTTCTTATCGCAACATACCACAAACTTCTATAGGAATATGCATGTAGATGCAGTGTATCAATTTTAAATTGTAATAGAATATCTATTTGAAAAAAGGAAAAAATGAAAATCTTTTCCTCAGTCTCATGTACAGTGGATTTGTACTCTTAAAAAAATGATTTATTCAAGCAACCGTAGTAAGGTCCGGATTCCATGGTTACCCCCTCCCAACACAGCTGTTTCCTCTAGAAATTGAACTCAATACCCAAGGGGTCCAAGCAGGCCTTACACCGCTAACCAATTCTACATTGGTAAGTCATGTCAAATTGGCTTGAAGGTAATCAATACCTACATCTCAAAAATCAACCAAACTGAACCAAAATTATGATCAAAGCTTAAGGAGGAAAACTCACTGAGATCCCGAACAGTGGCATTGACAGTGTAACCTCGAAGAAGAAGAAGCTTGACGAGCCACGAAGCAATAAAGCCAGAAGCACCAGTGACGCAGACCACCTTTCCGGTTCCGGCGTTGCTGCTCATTCTCTTTCCTCTTTCCTCTTCTTCTTCTTCTTCAATTTTTTCCTCTTTCCTTTTTGCTCTGTACTAGATCTCGTTTGAGTTTAACAGATTTCGTGTGATCCTGGCTTCACTGTTTGCGATTACGCTTTTGCTTACAGCTACACTCACCTTCATCTCAGTCTTTGGGGAGCACATATTCCACGTTTGAATCCATAAGTTATCATAAAATTTGCCGGCCGAACCAGGACTTTATTAGAAGTCATGATAATATACACACGCATCAAACATATATAAACAAACAAATCAAGTCATGATGATGATGATGAACGTAGGTTTTCTCAGCTGTCGCTTTCGGAAGGTTAAACAAATCACACATGTTTTTCTGTGATACAATTAATACATGTGAGCTAAATGACAAAGGAGATGGAGCTGCTTTGAACACCAAAGATGCCAACTTGAAGCATTTTTTTTTTTTTTAACACTTACCGACAATTTATTATTCTTGAGTTGATAAGCTAAAAGTTTTGCAATATACGTTTATGCTGCAAAGTGAACTCAGTTCCACCTCCAATCCCAGAACTAATTTGTATAATCAACTGTTTGCAATTGTGCAGCTGTAGAATTGTTGGGTTGATGACGGATTGTATTGATGGCATCAATATTTGTACTAGAGGTTGTGATCGAAACCACCATTACAAAGATATTGTCCATGATACTATAGATTTCTTTTAAACATGAACTGCCATGTCTCAATTAGGCATTGTTATTGGGAAACCTCACCAACTAGCAAAAGCTTCCCACAATCTGGAAGGGAATAATCATGCACTGCTATACCATTGATCCATTCAACTTCGGTTGAGTTGCATCCACTCTTTTATTTAAAGAGTAACCATTTTTTAGCGGCAACTAATATTTTAAACCAAAATATTTTGGAATGTTGGATAAATTAAAAATTATTTTAAAATATTGAGTACTACTAAATAAATTTAGGTGTAATACATGATTGTTATTGATCGGATAAGTTGGTCTCAAAAAATGTTTTCATTTTCCCCTACAAACCCCTTGGAACTAAAAAACAAATTCCATACCATGCTCTTATTGATTGGATCAACTTAAAATAAAATATTATTTACACGTGTTTTTTTTAATTTCATGACGATGAAGAATTATTATTATGTCAAGCATGAACATCTTAACTATCTAATAATTAAAATTCAAATTCTGAAGAGAAAGTTATGGTCCAAATAACCTGAAAGAAAGAAAGCAATACAAAAAAAATTTGTGACCAAAACCATGTCTAACCATCAAATAAACGAATTTGCATTTTTATTGAAGTACTTTCTTTCTTTCTTTTTTTTTGACCTGATTGAAGTACTTTCAAGAATAAAGCGAAGAGCGATTCTCACTTCTGCAATATAAACTTCACATAAGATTAATTTCTTTCGTTCTGTGTTACTGTGTTTGCTGTGAAACATTTCAATGAATCCTACTTAGAAATAACAGCATGGGTGGAGATAAAAATTCTAAAATCTCATGGTTGCAAGCTGGAGATGAAAATTCCAAATTCTTTCACATATCAATAGTGAAGAGAAGGAGAAAAAACTCTATTCTAAAACTGAAAAATGGTGAAGGTGTATGGGTGGAAGAAGAAGGTGAGATTGCAAAATGCTTTTCATCTTATTTTTCTAATTTATTTACTGCATACAGTCCTATATCTTTTAATGAAGCACTGAGCTATGTAGATTGTAAAATTAATAATAATAATAATAATAATAATAATATAAATGATGCACTAATAGCTCCCGTTACAGCCAATGAAGTTAAAATGGCAATATTTCAGCTTGGAGGTACTAAAGCTCTTGGCCAGGATGGCCTTTGTGGAAAATTCTACCAAACTTCTTGGCAAGATGTTGGTGGGTGAGTGGTGGCAGTGGTTCAAGAATTCTTTGAGTGCTCCAGCAATGTTGCTTGTCTCAATGAAACAAATATCACCCTCATCCCAAAGGTTGACAAACCTGAAGAGGTGAGTTAATTTCGTTCAATTGGTTTATACAACTTTTCATATAAAGTAATATCTAAAGTACTTGTGAATAGACTGAGGCAATATTTAGATATATGCATATCTGAAAACCATGGGGCCTTTGTGTCGGATTGGTTAATCCAGGATAACATAATGATTGCTCATGAGACTATTCACTTCCTTAGAAGAAAGAGAAAAGGTAATAAGTTTGAATTTGCCTTAAAAATGGATATGAGCAATGCCTATGACAGAATAGAGTGTGCCTTTCTAAAGGCTGTTCTAATGAAAATGGGATTTTGTAGAAAATGGGTTGAAATGACAATGAGCTGTGTATCTTCTGTGAGATTAAATCTATGCCTATCCAGGAGAAGAGTGTCTACTTTGAAACCAGGGAGGGGATTGAGGAAAGGGGATCCCTTGTCGCCTTACCTTTTCATTCTAGTGGTTGAAGTATTCTCAAATATGCTGAACAAAAGTCTAGAAAATAAACAATTGAAAGGAATAAAACTAACTAATGGATGCCCAATGCTGTCACATAGTTTTTTTGCTGATGATGCCCTCTTGTTTATGAATGCTCAAATTGAAAATTGTAGAAAATTAGCACATTTGATGAAGGTTTACATTAATTCTTCAGGACAGCTCCCAACTTAAACAAATCAGGCATACTATTCTCTAGAAACGCACCTGATGGTGTAAAGGATGTAGTCTGTACAACCTTGGGGATTACGGAAATTGATGATATTGGAAAATATTTGTGAATCCCTAGTGTATGGGGTAAGTCAAAGGAACAAGCACCAGCTTATGTGAGAGAAAGAGTAGGTAAAAAAGTTAAAGGGTGGGGTAAAAATCTACTATCCTTTGCTGGTAGGGAAGTCATGATTTAAATATGTAATAAATGCAATTCCCCTCTTTCCTATGTCCTGCTTTAAATTTCCCAAACATATCTGTTAACAATTGGATAGTTATCATAGCCAATTATTGGTGGGATGAAACTGGAAATGGTGGGAAAATACATTGGAAAGCTTGGGGGATTTGACACAGAAAAAAGGATGGGGGCCTTGGATTTAGAGATTTTGAGATTATGAATGATGCACTAGCTACTAGCAAAAACAGCTTGGAGAATCCTTCAAAATGGGAATGTTATGGTGTAAAGTCCTGAAAAGCATATAAATCCCCAACTGCCACTTCTTGGATACTGCAAAAGGCCATAAGGCCTCATGGATTTGGTCAAGTATTTTGAGAGGAAGGGAAATACTTGGTAAGGACTTAAGGTGGGTGGTAGGTAATGGTACACCAATAAGAATATGGAGGGATTGCTGGATCCCAAACCTAAATGGGAAGAACCTGAACCAGATTACTGATAGTAAATATAACAACAATGAAAAAGTCTCTTCTCTAATAGAAAATGGCAATTGGAATCTTGACCCACTGGTAAACAAAGTAAACAATGAGGTTTTGAGCATGATATTGAAGATTAACCTTGACACAATCAATAGAGATGACAGATTAAGGTCGAGTGGAGTAAGAAATGGAGAGGAAAAAGTTAAGGAGGGATACTGGATAAACAAGAAAAGGGAATGCTCTGTAAGCACAAAGGCATGGTCATCCTTAACTATACCACAATCTTTTTGGGGTAAAATGTGGAAGATAAAGGTAATCCTAAGAATCAACCATTTTATATGGAGGTGCATGGTTGATGCTGTTCTAACAAAGGCATCCTTATTTAAAAGAAAGTGTGGAGACTCCTTTATCTGTCCAATTTGTGGAAAGGAGGAAGAAACCTTGAAACATTTATTTTTCTCATGTTAGTGGGTGAGAGGAGTGTGGTTTGGATGCCCTTTGTCAATAAGAATGGATAGGTCAAAATAACCTGCTTTAAGAAATGGTGTATAGGCCTACTTACTAAAAATAATACTTGGGAAGAAAGTGATATCTCCTTCATTATGTGGCTGTTGTGGTTAATTTGGAAAGGCATAAATGATTTTATTTTCAATCACATCCAACTTGATCCAATGAATGTTGCTGAATGTGCTAGGAAAAGGATGAATGAACATTATTCTATAAATGTGTATAAAAAACTGAGACAAGTATGCCAAATGAACAAATACACATATCTTGGTCTACTCCTGATGTGACTAGAGTGATAGTAAACTGTGATGCTTCTTTTATCCCAAATTCAAATGACGCTGCAATTGGAATGTTGTGCAGGAATCATATGGGGGAATTCTTATGGGGATTTGGTGAAAAAAATAAGAGTTGAATCCCCGTTCATGGCAGAAATATCTGCTCTAAAAAAAGCTTTGAAAATACTAGATGAACTCCAAGTTTATCATGCTGTTGTAGAAACAGATTGCAAGGAATTGGTGGATATTTTAAATTCTAAAAATAACTTTTGCGGTGAATGGCAAAGTTGCTTAATTGTGCAGGAGCTACGAGATCTGGTTGATTCTAAGGAAGATTGGTTGGTTGAATTCTCTCCGAGAGGTGGGAATAAAG
>QFDD01003470.1:0-14257 GCA_006871305.1 Vachellia collinsii
GAACATAAATTTAAGAAGTAATTGCTACAGGTACAACTATAAAAAGGGAAACTTGATAAGTGAATTCACGGGTTCCACTAAATTTACAATTAGCACCGGTTATATGAAAAATTTACATAAATTGAAAACAAAAAATGTGTAATCTTAACAGTTAAAAATGCGTGACTTATTTATTTTTCAAAAATTCGAAAACCATATAGAAATAGTTTTTTTTTTCAGTTAAAAAAACAAGAGGAAAAAGGAAAATGCACAGGATGCGGTTGTTGCCAAACACGATCGAGTTGAACAGAGAGATAGAGAGAGAGAGTAGACGGAAACGACATCAACCAAACAAGGCAGAGAAAGAAACTGACGTCCCTCGTTGTGTTGTGCAGCCTGCAGCTTTCCTTCCACAGAAATGTCTTGTTCCTTCCATGGCCGCAACGTTTCCTTTCGACGAGCACGAGGGTTCTAGTTTCTCTTCTAACTCGTAATCTCAACCATTTGCTTCCGTCTCCCCCTTTTTTAATTCTTAAAATAATACCTTTTCTTTGTCCGATAATTACCTGAAGTTGATCAATTAATTAAGATTTAATTCCTTCCCTTTTACCTCCCTCAAAGGTTGAAGCCCAGAGCTCTATAATGGCCGCCTCAACTCTTTCCTTCTCTCTCTGATATCTGCTTTCATTTCCTCATCCGGCTATCTCGAGGTGAGCTTGTCTATTTCATGTGTTCTTCTTCTTTCCTCCTCCTTTTCCCCTTTGAATTTTGGCTGCTCTAATTTCAGCTGATGTATGCGGGCGATGCAAATTTTTCTCTCACTTGTGGTCATGTTTCATTCTTGAAGAAATGATTTTCCAAGTTCCGTCTTCTACCTTACTTTAAAATTTCCACTTCTTTACGTTTTTTGTGGGGCACTTTCTTCTTTATTATTTCCCCCTTTTTCCTTTTGTTTTTGGACACTTATGTAGTTTGGGATATCAGTATGAGAAGCTTTGATTACATGGTTTTGTGCTGTTCATGTGTCTTCCAATTGTTCCATCTTGTCTCCAAGCTTTTCTTCTCCTTTGTTTTCCTCCTCCATCGGAGCTAGTGAAGAAGAGAGTAAAAAATGAAACAGAAGATGGTCGACTGATGCATCCTATGACAAAAAATTGGCACCGGATATTGTATTTTTGAGTTAAAAAGAAAATAGTACTTGTGCTTCTTCTTTTATCATAAGTTGTATGCGGAAGCTCTTGCAGATTTACAGTTTTTTGGAAGAGAGTCTAAGGAGAAAAAGGGAGTTAGAAGTGATGGGATCTCCGACCAAGTATTAGACTTTTTTTTTTTCCTTTTTTTTTTAGTTTGAAAAAAAAAAATTCACCTTCGTTTCTTGCTTATCATATATTAAAAGTTCAGTTGGCGCAAATACCTCTGGAAGCAGCTTGGCTAGATGATAACTAATGGGGGTTATAATGAATGCAATCTCCAGTCTTCAAGAGTCCATGAATACCATAAATTTGAAATTTTAGCACTAAAAAACTTTTTGGTAAGCGAATAATCAATTTCCGAGTCTTGAGTGTATGATCTGTTGTCTTGTTGGTACTTGCGTTCATAGTCTTCCCTAAGCTTTGATTTATCTGATTATTGTAGACATCCATGATAGACTTGATATGTCAGTTAGCTTTAATTCTGGCTGTTGCCTTGATGGCAATCTTGCTTATCTGCGTTCTATTTCATTATGTTTAGGTAGGCACGATTGTTTGAAATGGCAAAGGATGAAGATTCAGGCAGTCCCAGTTGGGCTTCTTCATTATTTATGCAGACAACAGAGGATGTGGCAAGAGCTGTTGCTGCTGCAGCAACTGCTGTCCATTCTCCGAGGCCATCTGTAATATTTTCATCTAAAGATGATCATAGCAGTGGCCATCTTCAAAGGTTCCAGAATCATGTGTCAAAATTAATAAAAGGCTTCTCACGCACTTCTGATGTTAAGGTTACAAATTACAATCCTGAAGTCCTAACTAGTCAGAAGCGACAATGGGCAGCAAATTTTCAGTTCAAGTACTTGGTACATTCTTTTTCTAAGATACACCAGTATCATATGCTCATTCTAATGGTTCTCTTGTAAACTAGATTGAACACTTGCGCTGCTTCTCACTATGGGATCTTCAGCTTTTGGAATTATGTGTACCCTTGTCTTGTTTTCCTCTTAGTTGTTTGTCTCTAAAATATGTTATATATTTGATTCTGCTGCTATTTCGTTTTTGGTCCAAGCCATTGTGTTTAAGCTCCTTTCAGCAAATTACTAAGAATGCTTAGGTTGCTTTTTACTTCTGGGTCTTCAGCTTACGTTTCTTGGTTGTTTGGTTCTTAATATCTTTTATTCAGTTGAATCTGCTGCTATTTCTGTTTTGGTTCAAGTTTGTCTTTGGTCTTACTTTGAGCTTCAAAGAATTCTCAGTTTTTAGGCACCATACATTTCCTTCTTGTCTTATCACAAAAACTCATGGAAGTGATTTGTCAATACATCGTTCTCATAGATGCTGTTGATTGAGTGCACAGGACCATAGATCTTGGAAGGAGCCAACGCGGCTTTTTGAAAGCATGGTGGTTGTGGGACTTCATCCTGATTGTGACAGTCAGGCACTGCAGAGGCAATATGTTCAGAGAAAGTCTGAAGGTTCTGGTAAATTTAGAAGTGCACTTGGCCATCAGAATCAATCCCGTGTAGAACCCAGTTTTGAGCCTCAGGTTTTTACACTTGTTAACAGATCTTACATTATTACCATTGTTTTGCTGCCACCAGTTCTTGACTGTTGGTACAGTGTTGCTAGTACTGTCACCATTGTTATTACGGTTTTTATTGTAATGATTGCTAGTATTTTTATTCACTTTTTTAATTAATTTGGTCAAAATTATCATATCATGAATGCTGAATGTTTGAATTTTTTTTTCCAGGTCTTATTTGTTTACCCTCCAGAGAAACATCTGCCTCTTAAATATAAGGATCTCATCTCGTTTTGCTTTCCTGGAGGCCTGGAGGTTAGGAGTATGCTTGAATACATATTTATTCATCCATATATCTGAGTGTTTCTGTTTGTTAAAAGCTATCCAAAAAAATCAATTTTTTTTTTTCAGGGTAATTTTGTTTCTAGGGAGGTTGGTATTGCTGATCATCTGTTAAACTAATTTAAATGTGCCTATTTGCTCAGAGTATGCACCCACTGTTTAGAAACATTAGTAATGACATCTTGATTATCTAGAGGGGAAATTACAAGGTTTTACTCATATTCTATTATTTGCCACCAATGGTAGATTGGTAGTTCATGGCTTCATGTATGTAATCTGTGGTGATCAGTCTCAAAGTTGTCTGTTCTTGTATTTATTTATTTCTGCATGTGATAATTCTACAGAGAGCTTTTGCTGATGTCTTACTTTCTCTTGGATGTAATTGTAGGTTCGTGCTGTTGAGAGAACCCCTTCCATGAGTGAGTTGAACGAAATTCTTCTTGGGCAGGTAGTTTAGATACATCTTGCTTCCACCAATTTTAGTTGTTACTTTATAGGATTTTTTTCCTGTTCACATTCGATTGATGTACGATTGTATTTATTTCTTTTTCCTCTTGACTAATTAATAACTAATCAACCTTCTGAATTGTGATATCCATCCTCGCTAATCTGATTTTATCTGTATCTACCCTGGAGTTCACTGTTGAACTCCTGGGGTAAGAGAGTTGGAATCTTGGAATTCTAAAAGGATTTGGGATCTTCCAGAATTCTGCTTTTTGGAACATATTTTTACTTAAGTTGCCATGTTCTGGTAATTTGAAATTTATGTCACAGTTGATCATAACTTGGTCATTCACATCCTTTATTCCTAAAGATATTGATATTGCTTATAGTTAATATAACCAGAACATATTAACCATGTCATAGCCTAATAATTAAATCTTCATTGACTTCTAACTGCTGCACAATCATTCTGTTTTACATTGCTGGAGATATGTGTAATCTATTAAACCCTGATTCCCTGAAGTGTGATTTTTTCCCCTACAGGAGCACTTTAAACAAAGTGATCTGTCATTTGTATTCAGGCTACAGGTAAGTGCAACAATTCTATCTTTTACTTGCTGTTTTCCATGCTCTTGCATTTCTTTTATGCAGATTCTTGCTAAGTCATGGTGTATATTTAGTTTGTGCTCTGGACCAATAAAATGAGGCATCTAGTGTGACAAATATTTAAAATGGGACTGGAATATGAGCATGTTTAGTTTTGTGGCAGTTTCCATTGTACCATTTTGCAAATTAGACTGTCCCTTGTGTACTCAATATTTCTCTCTCTTTAAAATATGAGTCACTTATTTACTATGCAGCATTTATGGAGGTTTTAGTGGGTGTTTAGATTAGCATATTCTAAATGATTTTGCAATGTGTGAGGTAAATATGTTAGAGGAATTTTGTCTTGTAAAGCGTGAAATAGCCTTTTTTTTTTTTCAATTGATTCTGGTGTTTCCCAAACTCCCCAAATAATCTCAAATTGTAAGGTTTACCATTTGACCATGGGCAACTAACATACATGAAGTGTCTTTTAGATAGACCAGTGTTAGTTTGGGTTCTTTCATGTTTGCTTGGATGTACTTCTGATTAAGTATCTTGGCCAATATCTACCTTATGGTGGTGGTTTACCTATGTGATGTAAAAAGCAGTTTTCAGTCATTCTCTTGAAGCTCTAAAAACTTAGTCGAATTGTTAGTGTTTGAAATATCTCATATGCTCGATTGTCTGTTATAGGGCTAAAACTTCAAAACCTTGATAGAAGATAAAAAACTGTCTGTTTATACAGTTTGATTTTGGCCACAATTGAAGGAGTGAGTTTTACATGAAGGCTGAATTTTCTCTGCATGTCATTCTGAACTTACTTTTATCTGATATAAGCACTGTCAAAGATGTAACTAGTCTAATGAGTACCCAAATTGGTCCAGTCCGTGCCTATGTTTGGAGATGAACGGCAAAATTTGGCTACCTTAAGATGAATGGGTCAGCAATAAAAGCTGGTTCATTACATTGCTTCTAGCTTCCAGTTATCCAATTTAAGCGATGATATAAATCACGGGAATATTTGATCTGCTTTTGTATGATTAATGATTTGTTGTGGCACATAATGGACGGAAATAGTCTGCTGTTGTCTGGAAAGTACTTTTTAAATAACTGAACTTTTTTAGTAGATTTGTCTTGTCTATTCTTGTCAGTTGTCAATGGTTGATCTTTGAATTGTAAATCCTGAGAGGAAGGAACTCCTTAATGAAGGAAACTAAGAGGTTGATATCATTAATTCAGACATTTTTTTTATACATGTCTTTGTACTTATACTGTCCTCTTTTTCCCCTACAGGGTGCAGATAATTCAACACTTTATGGATGCTGTGTCTTGGTTGAAGAATTAGTACAAAAGCCCTCGGGATTGCTCTCTCTGATTTCTGATAAGCGGCCACCATCGTCTTTGAGACGTCATATACTAACCACACAGAGATGTTATTGCATTCTTTCAAGGCTCCCATTTTTCGAATTGCACTTTGGTGTATTGAATAAGTGAGTTTTTATACAGAGTTAACTGATGAGTAGGGTGCATGCAGAAAATATTTGCATTTCTACTGTGCTTCTATTGTGTTATTCTTGGAAAAGATGCATCTGTTAACAGTTAAATGTCTTTTGTACATTTTATGCTATATAGACTACTGAAATAATGTGTAAAGGAGTGTATTCTGATTGAGAGGTGGTTTCACTGGATTACTTTCTTGTAATTTCTTAAACTTCATATATGTTAGTATTTTCTATATTTAGTGAAACTACGGTTTCAAGGAATTATTCTGTTACTGAAGACCTTATATATATGCCTGTATTTCTGTTTGAGAAAATAAGTTGTTGTCAAGTCCAATGTAATCAAAATACTTTTGTTTTCTAATAATTTTTTTTATAGATTGGAAGATTGGGCCCTTTATTGAATGGGTTGTAACTTGGAAAGATTTCCCCTTTAAATTTTTTGGCAGTTGGCTCATATTGCTTGATTCATGATCATGCATTCTCATACCGTTGTGCTGTGTAATGCTTATAAATATTTATTTTTATCGTCCATGTATAATTTGACTCATTTGTGCTAATATCTTTGTAGCATCTTCACCCAAGAAAGGCTAGAGCGATTGACAAAAAGTATTGGAGATTTAAATTTAGAATTCATTGAAGGTAACCATGAGGAGGAACTTCCAGAGGGCAGTCCTGAGAGTATCTTGGTGAATAATATACCAATAGAAGACAGAGTTGATGGAATGGCAATAATCCCTGACTCAAGCTCAAGAAATTCCACTCCTGAAAGCATTATGGGTGATAATAATTGCTCAGAGCACCAAATGGCTAATGAGAAATTGCAGAAATTGAAGGAGAGTGGTGGTGTTGACATTGTTGTACCAATTGATCCTGAAACTGAACAGACAACTACCAAAGGAGAACCTGGCATTACGAGTTCAGAGGATAGTGATATATATGGAGACGCTTATGCAGCAAACAAGCAATCAGAAGACAGGCGCTTCCCAAATGCTATTCTGCCTCTATTGCGCTGTAGTCAGTATGAAAGCTCTGAATCTTCCTGCAGGTATATATCATTATGACCATCAAGGTCGTTGATCAGTATTTCTATGATCGTAGCATTATGGCATCAAGCAGTGACAGAAATCCAGACTACCTTTACAGTTCTTAGTTATACCAGTAGTTAGTTATTAACAGCTAAATATTGGTTATGACAAGTAACTCTTTTTTTTACCAATATGCTAATACATCCTGCATGGTAGGATATATCTTTCCATGTTTATAAGTTGCCTTCTACGTGAGAATACCTTATTATCACCCAACAGTTTGATAACTGTATGGCAAGGTGTTTTGTTTTGAAAAAAAAAAAAACCTGGAAAGTTTCTTTTCTTTTCTTTTCCTTTCTTTTTTTGTAATAGGGACTCATGATAAAGGTTTTGAACAACTAGTTTTCAATGAGGCAGAAACTTAGGGATGCATTAGCCCTGGTGATTGACACCACTTGCACAGGGAGTAAATGAATTGTAGCCATTGCTAACAAATGCAGCCCATTGTTTCTGTTTTTCCTGACTTCCTTCTATTACAGATGTGGGGCAGTTGCTTGCCTTTTCCTCTCTTTTATGTCCTATCATGCAACATGCAATTCTTTCGAGTCACTTTTTTGTCTCATATTAGATTGTTTCTCATTCATTTCAAGTGATGAAACGTTTCAATATTTTCTGCTTTTTGTAGTTTCCAAGGTTCACCTTGTGAAGATAGAAATTTTAGGAGTGATATTGATGACACAGAGACAGAAGAGGCTTCTATTTCTGGGCAAGAAGATTTAAGTGACGTCCTAGATATCCTTGAATGGGCTAAGGTTTGTAGTTTAAGATATATTTAAATCTTTTTTTTTTTTGGGCCTTTCGAATTTTCTATTGTTCTGATATCTTATAGCTGATTATTTTGTACTGGTTTCCAGGAAAATAACAACGGACCATTACAGATTATAAGTGAGTATTATCGTTTAGGTTGCCCTGTGAGGGGCTCATCACTTAGATTTCATCCATTGGAGCACTTGCATCCCTTGGAATATTGCAGACACGATGAGACTGTTCTTCGCCTGGCTGGTTCAACTTTTGATTTGAAATCTTTCAAAACAGGTCTGGAATTGGTGGAGGTATGTTGTCGTGGTATATTTGACTGATCTGTAATGAATTTATATGTTTTTTAGGTACTGCCATGTTCAATAGGCATGTGCTCATTTTAAAACATTGCACCCATTTTTTTCCCTCAGGCACAAAATGCACTTCTTGCAGAGGAGGAGGCAACTGCATTATCTATATGGGCTGTAGCTTGCATATGTGGTACCTTAAGACTTGAAAATGTAAATTTTATGTCCTAATATTAGGTTTCTATAACATTGCCTTTCTTTATCATGCTTTCTTCCAAATATTCATTTTATTTTTCATATATAGAATGCATGAATTATTTTTTGATGTTGTACTTCTCTGGCTATCGTTAGATGATAAACTAAACCCCTTTTTTTTTGTTTTTTGTTTTGGGGGGTGGGATTGAAATCTCATACTTTGCCCATATTTTTCTAAGTATTTGATTGTAAAAATATCACTTTATTAATTAATGTGATCTTTACATTCAAAGTGAAGAATTTTAAATGAATAATCAGTAATTTGTTTCTTGTTTAGAAGTTTTACAACTTTATGTTGGTTCAATCAATTGCCTCTCCATGCTGCAGGTTTTAGCATTTTTTGCTGGAGCTCTGTTGGAGAAGCAGATAGTTGTTGTCTGTTCTAACTTGGTATGTTTAGCTTTTGCCTTTATTAACAGTGTTTTGAATATGATGGTGTACCTTTTTAACTGTTATTTTTCTGTTGTTATTCCTCTATTGACAGTTCCCGGTCTTCTTGGCTATTGCATTTGCTATGCCGTGTCTTTTCTTACCTGCTGATGTGCTCATTCCTATTATTTTGTTGCCCATTTCTAAGCATAGAACCCCCATTTCTTTTTGGGACCAAAACACGTTAGTTGTTTGCATCTGCATCCTCTAGTTTTCTCTAAGTTTCACGAGTTACTAGTATTTGAACTAAATTACATATGGCTGATGTATTCCTGATTTGAATATTATGAACAATTATATTTGATACTTAATTGTGATTTGCAATAAACTGCCATCTGAACTCAATCATGTATGAATTACTTGATAGTTATAAATTTGCAAGTGTTGGTTTGTTTATTTATAATTTGAGTTTTCTTTGATGATCAGGGTATCTTGTCTGCTTCAGTCTTGTCAATTATCCCTCTAATTCGCCCCTACCAATGGCAAAGCCTATTGATGCCGGTGTGATTTCATTCTCTTCCCGTCCTTAGAGCAAAGAGTTATTCATCCATAGCACTATTCTTGTTACTTGTGTTATGGCATTTGATACTTGTATGATTTGTCAGGTTTTACCAAATGATATGCTGGAGTTCTTGGATGCACCTGTTCCATATGTAGTGAGTATCCTATTCTTCCTTTTGCTATTTGACTTGAAGGCGGGTTATGAAATTGTTTTGCATTTGGGGTATACATGCTCTGTGCTTGCCCCTTATTCGAGTCCTGTAGTGGATGTCTTTTTAGAGCTAGCGAAATTTCTTTATGTTACTTTTTCATAAAATGGAAAATATAGTTAAGATTTGAGAAGATAGGCTCCTCAATAGAGCATGTACCTTTCAGTTTGGGTTTGACTTTCTTATGTTGGTTATTTCTGTTGATTGTATCAACTTCCGACATCTGACTGGCTGAAGAATTAATTTTCTAGGTTGGTGTCAAGCACAAGACAAATGAATTGCAGTCGAAGTTAAGCAACGTTGTGCTGGTTGATGCCAACAGAAACCAGGTTTGTATCTCATTCTACTAAAAGTTGCTTGTCTTTCCCCCCAATTTATCATGCAATATGCACGACTTCTCCTTTTCTCCTTTATTATTTTAAAGGTTTGTATTCATACAAATTGATTAGTTATTTTATGCATCATTCTCTATTTCAATTTTTTATCTTTTTCTTGTGAAATGCATTGGAGAATTGGTACCGCTGATGAACATTAGTGCTTTAGATAACAGTCATGAGGCTAATTAAAAGACATATTTACTTGGGAGTTTAAATTAGATCCACTTGATGGTCTCCTGGCCAATGGAATCGCACAAGAATTCTTATTAATCAGACTATAATCTTGCCAGACTGTAAGCCTTAGCAAGATAGGCTGCAGTTCTGGAAATAATCACGTACATAGAACACCTTCCTCTGGTGTTTGAGAGACGTCTCAAACATCACTCATGTATGCCTACTGATCCAATCACCAAAGATGTATTCCCTTATACCTTACTTCGTCTCCCACTAACACATCACACACCCCACAAGATTTCATCCTTGGCCCATTCGTTATGGGATCCATCAGATTTGGCCGAGCGCAAGTCTAACCAGATGAGATGTTTACGGAGAAAATAGCAGAAAATATGCACTAACATTCGAGGCTAGTCTCCTGATTCACTCACTGATTCTCTACCCCATTCTGACCCAAAACCCACAAATCCACAATATATGTGTAACTCACTCACTCTCACTCTCACATCTCACAAATCCCATGAGAATTCAGCCTTGGCCCAATGGTTATGAGGCCCATTACTGACCAAGAAAACTAACCTGGCTAAGGCTTGAAACTGAAAATTACATTAGAAATTGATAAATGGAAGAAGACGGCCCTGTCATCTGGTAGTACTATGGAATAATTACACAGTGGTGGTAACACAACATTTATAGCTTCTGAAATTCTCAAGAGTATGGATTGCTGATTAAAAATACTGCTATTCCAGTAAGCAGAGCTTCAACTACTTATGCTGCGAGGGTTCGGGAGAGCTTCCTATTGCTCTAAGAAATAAGCTCTTCCTTGTACTAAAATATTTAACCCATGAGACCCAAACATCAAAATGGGACACACAGATCATAAAAACCTGACTAGAAATAATACAATAACTACGGGGCATTTGATTTTTAAGAAATTTTCTAGTTTAATATCTTCGGGTAGGTTTCAATTTAGAATTTCTTTTGTTCATTAAAATCTTCTTAAGCCTACAATGTGGTTTCTGATCTTATTGCTGTTGTGTTGCAATAGGTGAAGTCACCAACAATGCCGCAACTGCCAGGACAGAAAGAACTATTCTCTGCTCTACGTCCTCATCATGCAAAACTCGTGGGGGAAAGTTACTTGGCTAGAAGAAGGCCAGTGTATGAGTGCACAGAAGTACAGGTGTGTTTTATCTTTAATGATGTCTTGGATCATTCCTAGTACCTTTGATTATGTTGAACGATATCATGGATGTCAGTCATGTGATGCATTATATGTCAAATGATTAAGAAACAAACTAAATTCTTGACCTTATAATTTTTCATCATGTTGTACATCTCCAGAAGAATTCCAAGGGTATTTAAATTGGTGGAGAATTTTCCTTTGTTGTCGTGGTCTCTCATATTGTAAATCACCTTGTCATCATATTCTCGTGTGTTGACTCCCTTCAGGTTGAAGCTGCCAAGGGGTTCCTATCAGAGTTGGGATCTTACTTGGATTCTCTTTGCCGCAACATTCGTTCTTATACAATTACTAATGTACAGTCCAATGATGATAAGGTCTGTATTTTCTCCTCAAGCTAAATCAAGTTTGACATATTTGATTTGATGGCCATCTTTCTTTCATTCTCATTTCTTTTTCACTGTTTTAGCATGTCTGGAAAGTAAGGAACAATCTATTTAAACAAACACCAAAGTCCTTTATAGTGAAAATATGTCCCATAATACGGCTGTAAAACCTCATTTTTGCTTATAAATAATTATTGACAAAATCAATGAGTCTAGTGATTTGACTTGCACAATCCTGGAATATCCAAGGCTAACAATATGCAAGTTTTAGGTGTGCACCTCTCATTTGGCTTTTAATGCAAAGTCTGAATCATTATTTCAGTCTCCCTTGGGTAAGGGATGAGAGAGGCAGGTAAACTTACCGCAAGTTGCCAAGTTCAGTTAGGCATAAACAGGCTTAAATGGGCAGGGCCCGACAGGCTTGGCCTGAGACTGGATTGTATAAAACATGAAAGTTGTATCCGATGGTTATGCATTGAGCCATGCTATCCTTTATGAGCAATGACTCATATTGCAAGAAGCATACCGTGATGAGTACTAATTTAGATTTTGTCCCAATAACTTGTTCCTCCAGGTATCCTTGCTTTTGAAGGAAAGTTTCATCGATTCGTTTACATATCGTGATCAGGCTTTCATGAAGGTTTGTTTCCTGATCTTCCATCATACCTCATGTTTTAATTATGTGGAAAAGAAATTCCCTTCTTGCAAGCTGTGATATGAACTAGCTCGCAAAATCTGTCTGACATTCTAATAGATGGGCTCCATTCCAAAATCTTCATATAAACATATACTGTCAATGTAGTAGAATCTTCTGATTTTAGTTTGGGGAGAATTATGATGAGGTCCCATGTAAGGGATTTTACGATTAAACAGTCTTACAAAATCATATATTTACTGTCAAGTCCTCCATGTACTAAGATGGAGTTGTTAGTTACAACCCTGTTTTAGTACATTAACAATTCCACAGGATTTAAAAATAATTATGCAATTTTATGGAACTGTTTAATCGTAAAATCTTTTACATAAGACGGTATTGTCATTTTCCCTTTATCTTATGGGGATAACAACTTGTTGGCTTGAAGCTGTAAATATTCAAATTTATTTGGTCCTTACTAATTTGGAATGTTTTTTCTCCTTTTGTTCCTTGTGCTAAAACAGCTCTTCGTGGATACACAACTATTTTCTGCCCATACAGATCTTGTTCTTTCTTTCTTCCAAAAGGAATAGGGGCTGCCTGCCAAGCTAAAGCTTCTTGGAGGGGTAGTGCATTATTATTGCAAAGATTAAACATTAAGTTAATCACTGTATAATTTTTCTTAAAATTATGAATGAATGAATGAATGGGTTTAAATTATATCCATTTGACATGAACCCCGAGACTCCCTCCTCCTTCCTCCTTAATGTATTTCTATTTTTGGCTTTTCGCGGGACCTGTAAATAATTAGTGAAATAATATATATGAAAGCTATAAGTTATCGCAGGGGTTTGCAATATTTGTATGACAATTCTCTCAGCACTATAAAGGAAAGGCTGTGAAGTGTGAACTATGCTATGCAAAATGTATATAGTGCCTCCGTTTTTTCTTTTCTTTTATCAGTTATTTTTTGTTACTTTTCATTTTATATTGTGCAAAGAGTTTGTTTGTCAACCATTTCCAAAATCACTTTTACGTAAGTCAAGATAATTTTTTTTTACATATTTACTTTGAATTGTATATAATCATTTTTTAAAAGTTAATTGTAAACAAGTTACAAATATCTCAAATTCGTCGGTGCAGGGTCTTTTGTAGAGATTATTAAGGTCCCTGCTGACTCACCAATACCAACCTTATCACATGCAGCTAACAGAAATAATTTTAGAAAAAGTTATAACTTTAAAAGATAAAAGTATTAAGATTTTATATTGAAGATCAAAATCATTAACCGATATTTATATTTAAACCGAGAGTGAGTATAATATTCATTAATCATATTATTACAAGTTAAACTATTTATCATTATAAAATTATATATTGCTCGTGCCTGTTACAGTTAGCACAGTATTTTAAGTTGGTCCCTGTTTAGAAAATATTATTGATTAATAGTTCAGATAATTTGTCAGAGAAATAGGCAATTTATATCCTAGAAGGGCATGAGAATTAATGGATAATAAAGATGCTTGGTGGCGTGGTCCATGAAATGAGCAGGATGGTGACAGAGTGCCGGGAAGCTTTAAAGCCAGATGGCTGCAGTAAAGACACTGAGATTTGGGCACCTGTGTCTGCGTGTGACTTAAATGTCCCCTTTGTACATCCATTCTCCCTTCCTTAATTCCATTTTCAAACCTCCATGCTTTGCTCCCTGCTCTATTTTTTCAGATATGATTGTCCGCTTTAGTTTTATTTGAGCATTGTTAGATCAAATTAAAAGTATTTCTCTCCGAAATATTTTTTAATTTCCTTGATGCTACATGCTTTAAGCTATATTTAAGTGTTGTTGGGATTAGAGGTGTATCTTTCATAGACGTTTTTGTATGACTATTTACTTTAAAGCTGCATGCTTTGCTCTATTTTTTAATGCGCCTACGTTCGAGTATTACTGGATCTAATTAGTCAGAGATGCCCCATCAAAGAAAATTTTTGTGTACCGACACAAAATTAAATTCCAGATATAATGTTTAAGTGATCAAAACGCTTTCCAAAGTAGTGTTGGTTGTTTGTGTTAGAGAAACAGCCTTTTGACTCATGCCCTGTTTTGTTTCTCTTCCACTCCAACCAATTCTTTGCTTTCCAGTAAACTCCTTATGCCATATTTTGGTGATACACTAATCACAATCATCCATAGTAATATCTTCTTATTTATAGAATTATATAACTGCATTGTTAATAATTCTACTGTCATGTTGTTATTAGAAAAACTATACCTGTTTTGAATGGGCAATTGGCAATATGATTTTCATAACTGTCAGACTTGTTTTGTCCCATATTTTTGGACTGGGGTGAGACTTTACATTCTCTTTTCCACCTTAACCCTATTTTTGATGTTTGGATGGGAAGAAAAACTTGGGGGG
>QFDD01003471.1:0-14872 GCA_006871305.1 Vachellia collinsii
TAATAAGGTTATTGAGAATGATCTTTTTGTTAATAATATATTTAAATAACTTGTCTTTAATATATCACAATGGCATCATAAAATTAATTTCACCTGGTAGAATAATACATTTTTATTGTTGTTGTCTTTAACAATGAAGTTTTGATGCACTCACTATTGTAATTAACATGCATGAATGCTTTCCACTCCAAGTCATATCCATTTTTTCATAAACAAAAAGGCCGGGTGAGTTGGATGAGGGCTGATTAGTCGGTAGAGTCGAAGTATTTGCCTTTTGATTCAAAGAACATTTATAAATCGCTTACAAATAAAGTTATTACTCTTTTGATAATAATAAAAAGAATATACACAGACACATTTTTAACAGAGATCACAGGGCTAATTCACGTCTTTGAGGTGATCAAAGAGGTCCAAACACTACCAACATTCGAGGACTTGAGTGGCCATAAGTATTTTGAACGAAAAGTAGCATATAATAGATAATTAATTAATATTGGTATTAAAATCAAAAATTAAAAAACAAGAGAAAATAAAGTGGCAGGAAAAGTGGGGGTGGGGGACAGGAAGATTATTAGGGTAACGTGATCGATAAAGTTGAACAGTCAAACCAAACACAGTCCATGTTACGTTTTGTGTTATTGCTCCAACCAAGAACACAGTGACCTGCGTGGCACATTCATCATCCTCACATAATCAATTACCCTTTAAATACGAGAAAATCTGGACACTATTTTGCCCCCCCCCCCTCAAAAAAAGAAAAGAAAAGAAAAGGAATATTGCATTGCATATGATCCAAGTTACAGAACTGTTTTTAAATTTAATTAATCATCAATCAATCTATATACTGATTAAAAAATAGCGAGGGAGGCATCTGGTTTTTATTAAGAGAGAGCTGGTTACAGGTTTTGGCCTAGTAATGGCATAAGGAATCAATCTAAAAGGAGCAATCTGATTGGCACAAACCAGTACCCACATGATTTTTCATTGTCCTATTTTACGTGCATGCCTGTTAATGTAATCATGCTACACAAAATAGTACATGGCTTATTGTCTTCCTTCGACCTGCTCTACTGTTATATTGTACCAACCAACGTGTGTGTGTGTTCTCTTCATAAATATCTATATATATGAATTGATTTCCTAGAACTAAATCTGACAACTTGGCGTGTAAACACTTTTATTATGAAAGATCTAATTTTGACATTTTGTTTAATTATTCATATTCATGGGACACTGTGAGCCGACCACACGGCTCAACATTAATTTAAATTTTAATTTAGTATTAGTATTAAAACAGACACCCATGTATTGGTTTAGAAAGTGTGGTGCCTTTTAATCTCCTGGTGGATATATAGATCAACTTGCGAGAGTTGCATTAATAACTTTCCTACCAATTAATATATGTGCAAACTACTTGCAGTTTCATAGTTGAAGTTGGTTACAAGCTAGCTTGAGGATAATTAATTGGGGGAATTACTATAAAGTCCCATACAAGAGAATTAATATCAGAAATATCCCAAGAAGTTGTCAATGCGAGTAACTTGAGTTGTCAATGGTAGCTGCTTGAGTTGTCAATGAACCTTTTTGATATTAATTCTCTTGTATAGGACTTTATAATAATTCCCCCTAATTAATTTACATATCAAAGTACTATATATTCGTTTCTTTCAAGTGGCCATGATCTAAAAAACACAGAGTTTAGCTACAAATTATTCTGCCTTGCACTATATTTTTTTATGACTTAAACTCCATCTTAATTAATTGTTTATTATATTATTAAATGAGATGTGTTATAAGTGGGCGATGGCTGCTGGGTTTTCAAAGGAAATTAGTTTATTCCCCCTGCACTTAAATTTTGTCAACAAGGTTAATCTTGTCAACATTAATTTTATCTTATAACGACTCTTTAGAGGTATTCCATATGATAATGACTTATAGAAGGCATTCTCACTCAATGAGGCCTAATGAAATCAGAGAGAAATGTCTACTTAGCCCTGGAGCTTATAAATTAGACATGCCCCACGAAAAACTATCAAATATGCAAATTTATTTTGGCGAAAGAAGCCTATCACTTGAATGAAGACATGTTAATTATGGTGGATCCTTACCCCAAATGCCATGCATGCTATAAGGGTTTGTGTTTGATGACTTTGTAAATATCTATCAAGTTCTAATTGCCATTTTAGGGGGAAAATTGAGATTTTATGCCAATAACCAAGTGACCTAATGACACCAATTAGCTTCTCTCGCTTATGAAAAGTCGCGGGTTTCACCTCGCTTGCTTTCAAACTATTTGGCATACTTGTTTGTACTAAAAAAGAAATCAAATGCGGTTATACATAAAAATGTAAGTTTCAACAATTTCAAGGAAGGTTCTAGCATATAACAAAAAAACAAGCGGGTACTAGCCTGCCAAATATCATTGCAATATCTTTCATAATCAGTTGCGTGAATGTTGAACAAAAACAAACACCATAAGGCTAATAATCCCAGTCATATATTAATTACCAGAAAGACGATCATATTAATAAAATCTGTCCCTATACATTAAAAATTCGCCCACACCTGCTGCTCATAGTACGTGATCACATGACATTACAAAAAGTGTGATGCCAGAGAGAGAGAGGGAATCAATACACACACACACACAATTCTGCAGAGAAAATATAAATTGATTTGAAGGGGAAAGAGAGAGAGAGAGCTAGTATACTGACTAAATGAAGATGAGATTGGTCAGCAAGCATCTCGGGGGCACATGATCTTGGATCCAATTAACAGCGAGGACTGTGCCTCATGTGTCTCACGAGCCTTTCCTCAATTCTTTATTTTCCCCCTCCAAATATATTATTCATCTCGATCACCATATGCTCTCTGTACTTTTTCATCTATATTATATTATACTATTAATCTCACTAGCTACCTAGCTCTATTGGTTCTTCTTAATTAAATATCCTTATCTTGACATCAAACTCTTGCAGACTTTATTTAGCTTCACTCAATTAGTCGGTGTTCGGTGTTGTTAACGATGAAGTACGTATGCGTAGATATTGAGTTGATGAGCTAGCTGATAATATAAACTTTTTAGTCAAATTTCACGAAGATATATGTGGTTTGATTTTTTTGAAAAATGCTTTAATTAATTAATTTACTGTTGTGTGCGTGTGATTTTGAAAAGCGCAAAAATTTTACAACTTTTATTGGTGTGAGAGATCAGTCAAACGACAAGAACCACCTCTCAAAGTATCGTAATTCAGGATGTCAACTGTAGATAATTGTACGCCAATATCCATATACATACACACGAATCTAACTCCCATCTTGAGCATCGCCCAAGACAGATGATAATAATATAAAATGAAAAAAAATATTTTAAAATCAGCTCAATAATCTATAGAGAAAGTTCAGGGTCTAGTGCTAAACAAAAACACCACGCGCGCACTTCATACAACATTTTTCCATTATAATAATAAAACAAATGCTTACCATTAATAATCTTAATTTGGAGTACTATTGTTACGATAGTTTTGTAGGGTTTAAATGCTAGGTTAAGAAAATGCATATGTGTAGCTAGGATAGTCAACGAGAAAGAGTAAAAGAGAAAGCGACTAGTTAAGTTTTGGATGAGTTAGATTAAATTTGGAGGTAGGCGCATCGACTAGCTTCTTTATCTTAACTCCATGCGTGGAGGGAATAAAACAAATAATTAATTCTAATATGGTAACGAGACAAAGGGTTGGAATTAAAAGGGCCTTTTTAAGATTTCTAAAAAGGTTGTTTGAAAAAACGACATAAATTAATTAACCCATCTCTCGGTGATGGATGAGTCTTGCGATCGAATGGATGTAGAAGAAAGATACAAACAAAAGTTATGGAGCTTGTATATATGTATATCTTTTGAACTCGACGAGTTTCTAGGCTTGACTAAAACCACTCACTTTTGGTGGTGCTTTAATTTCCATTTATTTATCATGCTCTTGCATACAAATACCACTTAGGTTCTCGCGTAAAACTTATCCCCAAACACAATGGGCGCGCGGGTCAATAGATATATATATATATATATATCAACACAAAGCAGCAACTTCGGAATACTGCAATGATAATATTAATAGGGTTAGATCAACTTCAAATCTTTATACTTTTAATTAGTGAATTTTGATTTTAGTTCTAATACTTTTTGTTGACGTTTTCTTATTGCTTTCCATTCCTATTATTTAATTTGTACTATTCAATTCATTGGTCTCTATGTTTTCACAAGAACCTACACTTGATTCTCGATGTACTAACTTTGCTTGCGTGGCGTTAACCCATTAGTTAACATGGCTAGTTGAATGTCCTCTAGAAGTTGACTTAGTCTATATGCAAGTGAAGTTAACACCGTCATACTCATAGGTGTATGGATCAGTCCTCCTAAGGAGATGGAGGAAATTCTAAGGGAGGATCTCGCAGGGATAGAGTTGCCCGTAGGATAGCACTGTAGCTTTTCTTTGTTTCGTGTATAATCCAATGTTCAAAAAACCGAACCGAACCGACCGGTTCAGACCATAAACCAGTGAACCCATACTTGATCTGGTCCGGTTGACTAGTTGAACCAGAGACCGGTTCAAACCAATCAAACCAGTCAAACAGCTAAACCATTGAACTGGCGGTTTAACCAGTTTAACTCTTGTTTTAAAAGAAAAAACTATTTAAAAAAATTTAAAAGGTAGAAACACTGAAAAGTGGAATCAGAATGTGATGATATGATTCATTAAATTTTTTTAAAAAAACATGGTAACAAAACTAGTTTTAAATTTTTTGTTTTCTATTTAAACAAATTTTCACATAATAACATAAAATAAAATTAATTCATTTTATCCAATTGTTTTTATTACTGATATTTAATTAAACTCTAAAAATTTAAAATATGTGTAAAATAAAATAATATTCTAGGTTTTAGCTATTAAATTTTTAAAATAAAATATAGTTTACTAAATTATATTATTTTAATATAGCTGGTTTGATCCCGGTTTAACCCTGATCTGAACCATTAACCCTTGAATCACTGTCTTACCCTATTCAATGCCCGGTCCAGTTTTTTGAACCTTGGTATAACAAAAAATAATAGGGTGGATTACTGCGGGATAATAAAGAAAGAACTTAATTATCTAAAACTTTAAATATAAGTGAAAACCATGCAATAATAAGTTTCTGATCAATGAATGACAACATGTTTATACTCATCATTTTCATTGAGATTTTTTGATAATTAAATCATTTTCTTGATATCTAAATGTAATTCCCTCTCAAAAAAATATAGGGATGACCAACACTTAACGTGGTATATAAGAAGAGGGATGAAAATTAATAAAAAAAATATAAAGATGGGTCAAAATTAGAACTTGTTAAAAGGATAGAGATTTTGAGTGGGTTTAACCTGTATATTGATTAAAAAAAAACTCCAATAGCTTACGTTGAACCTACTAGGTGCTGATTAATCTATAAACGCAATTAAAACATGCATGATATGCATATGTATCCATGTAATAAAAATATTGGTGGTGGAAAGTTTAGCAGAAACTGTTTAATTTGTTTTTGCTAATTAGCTGGTTTCAACTTCACCATATTAATTGATCATTAAAAGAAAAGAAATTTTGAAGGAAGCAAGTTGGGGGCTAGGTCTACATATGATATTGGTTATTCCAAATCTGGGGATCCTGTAGATATAGGGGAGTTTCTAGAGTTCGTTCACATAAATATTTGAATGACTCGAAGTTGGAGACATACAATCTTTTTCGTCAGAACAAAGCATCAACCCTACAGCCTTTTGTGCTTTATAAAAGCACATAATCAATCTCTCGCACAGATCGATATGATTGCACCACGCCATCAAATTTTTCTTTACCATGTGTGCGTGTGTCGGTATTTCTCCGGTTTTGATGATTCTAATTAACCTTGAAAAATGTTTTGCGGATTAATATATATAATTATAAGATAAGCTTGAAAAAAAAAAATCAAAAGTTCAAAGTGAAGATTTAGGATTATATCTTTTACTCTAAATCTAGTCGTGAGATCTTTATCACTCAAATATTTGATGAAATCTTATTTTTATCAAACTTTTTACTCGAGTGTGAACTTGATTTTCATAATCTCTTAAGCACGGAGTATTTTAAATAGTTCAGAGAATTGTTTTTCAATTCTAACTTTATAGTATTCACATATTAATCTGAATATATTTAACTACTTTTGGTCATTTTTAAACTTAATTTGCAATAGAACACAACTCGATCACTCCTATGTTATGCTTTAGCCATACTTGCATGAATACATATTCTACGTACATACGCTCCTGCATGATGTTGAGGAAATAAATTAAAATATTGCGATGTTGATTTTTATTTTGAATAAAATACGTAGAAAATATTACATAATAGAATGCATCGTGGGTTCTTTTCTATATAAGTTTAAAGGTTCCCATTTGATCTAATTTCTCTAGGTTCAATGGATCAAAGTAGAATATATTTTCTGGCCGAAAAGAGGGGAGACTACGGGGTAGCTACAAATGGTAAATACGCATGGATTTTTTCAAAAAATGTACTAGTTTTAAAAGATAAGAACAGCCGAACAGGTATAGGAAAATATCCTTCAGTGTCTTTTTTTTTTTTTTTAGGTGTTCGCTAAAAAAATACACAGAAGGCAGTGTACATGGTCTTCTTTTTTTTATCTATTATATTGTTGTTCTTCAATTGATTTTGATAATACTCAAACATAACCTAATCAGGTAATTATATAAAAAGCATACTGAACTTTATGACTACAAAAAATATTAAATTTTTAATGGAATTAGCCAAGACAAATCAGAAATTTCATCGGAAAATATCTATGACAAATTCATTCTATGGCAAATTAAAACTTCGTCAGTAGTTCTGTGATAAATTCCGTATTTTTTAATAATGTTGCAGGAGAGACAAGACTAATTGTAATATTGTAGGAGAGACAAGACTAATTGTAAGAAAAGGCAACGATTAGATAATGGCTGAGAAATGATTAGTAGTGCTAGTATAGGGTGACAAGAATAAATTAACTAATTAAGAAAAAAAAGTTAAAAGAATTTTTTTTCTCTACAAATTGTGATTTACATCTGTTTTTTTAACAACGACAGGCAGAGGCAAAAGCCATGAAAGAAACATAAGGCTTCCACTGGTGGAGTTGAGAGCTACCTTTTTTCTTTTTCGGCCGGGAAGAATTGAGATACCTAATTAATCTATGCAAATGTTGACTTCTCCATGAACATGATCATTTATGATGACTCCATCAATCAATATGCCTGCAAATGCAAATGACTTCACTTGTTTGCCCCATTCTGCGATTCTATTCATTCTCCGAAATCTTGTTATAATTTTCTCTGAGTTTAATCCCATGCATCCCAGCTAGCCTCATGATTCACACCTGAACAAAGATTTTTTGCCAATAAATGATTTTTGTTCTCTGTTTTTCCTTTGCTATGAGATAGAAACAACTGTAGATTTGACTTCGGAAAAAAAAAAAGGAAAAAATTGTATTGCTCAAAAAGCCTATTCTATTTCATTACCCATGGCATTTTTTTTTTGGAATTACAGAAAGAAATAATGAGAAGAAAAAAGGAAAAAAAAAAATGAATGGGCACATGAAATGCTGACCTCATGACACGTGAGTTTGCATGTGCTCGATTCATTTTTTTTTATTTATTTAAATTCTTTTTTTTTTGCCAACTATTTATTTAAATTCGAAATAACATACTCCTTCCATTTAATAAAACTTCGATTTCTTTCCACCCTGTCCTAATCACCACATTAAAAATTTGGGCAAAACGACCTCAGATATCAAAACTCTGTTTCTCTGAATAAAAAAAATTTATCATCTTCCTCATCAAAGTTATTAAATTAGCCCGAATTGGAGCATACAATTTCATGTACGGTTTACAAACTTGAATGACATGTAATAGGTTATACCATTCAAAACATTCGCTTCGTTAATAATACTTTCGATTCTTAATATATAAATCAGTTTTCTCTTTTTTTAGAGAGGTTAAAAAAACGAATTAATTGATATATTTATCATTCTTTTAAATTAATTTATTTTATATGAAAACTTTCATATAATCTAACGATTCACATAAGTATTTTAAAAAATATATTATAATTAATTAATTAATTTTTTTTTCATCTATTTAAAAAGCTAATTGATTTTTATATTAAAATTTCAGAGATAACAAAACAAAACTTTGAAAATTTATCATTGTGAAGTTTTATTATTATTAAAAAATTGTGTGACAATGTTTGATTGAAGACTTGGACCTAAGTTTTGATATAAAATGAATTATTTGTTTCCCGTAGAATTTTAATTTGGTTAAAAATCAGTTTCCAAGTTTTGACTGAACATAACTTGATTTTATAGTTTTAATCGTGTAGAACATTGATCCCTGAATTTAAAAGATAACATTAGTCCCTAAGGTGTGAGTCCTTATGTTTTAGAAAAATTAAATTATAAGGATAAATTTTATTTTTGAAACTCAAAGATTAATGTTTTAAATGGCTAAAACTATATATAGGAATTGAATAGTCTAGGGTCATAGTTTAAAAATTAAACTTTATCAAATTGAAACTAAAGAGGCTGAGTTGAGTTATGCTAAATTAAAATTTTAAGAATTCGATTATAATTAAATAAAACTATAGAGACCAAAGGATATTTTTTTCCCACAAAAACCATTTTTCTTGGAAAGCACCTATATTCTCTTATAAGAAATAGTCTTATTCTAGACATTATCAAGTATTAAATATGAGTGCTACCTTTAACAGCAATTTGAATTTTGATTTCTATGTTGTGATGTGTTAGCTCTTTCCATTAGATTTAGTCCTTATTTAAAAAACCCCAATAAATACTTTTATGTAAATTAAGATAAAGCTTCTCTAAAGTGTAAAATAAGCTAATCCAAATTTGACTTTAATCTTTACCAGTTAAAGTAACTTTTAGAAATATACGTATCACTTTCAGAGAATATTCGACGTTACGTTGTGAGCGATTTTTTGTTGTTTATAAAAAAACAAAACCTTCATTGGTCCGATAAACCCTTAGTCTCCAATCCATCAAAGCTGAATCCCTGGGCTGAAAAAAAGCCTGCAAATACCCAATATCACCTTCCTTGGCCCGAAACTCATCACAGGTCTCGGGCCGAAAACGACAAGGTCGGGCAGTTATTGCACTTTTTGGTGATGTCTAATGATCAATTGAGCACACAGCAGAAATGCCCCATTCGATCAACAATCTCTTGCGGTTTTGTTCGGATCGATACGAAACGCTCAGATTCAATTGAATCATCCTTGGACAGTGCGGAGACTCGAGAATCCGATAGCCTCGTCCAGAAGGAAGCAAAGCAGCTTCGAGTCTGCAACCCTGCTCACCAATCTTTTCAAAACCCTAGGATACTCTCTTCCTCCATTCGGGTTTTACGTTTTCAACGTTTCGAGACCCCAATGTGATGAATGAAGAACACATGGACTCGGTCCAAATCCTCCCGCTACCATCTGACCTCTCGCCCTCGGCATTCACTTTTCTCAATACCAAATTTCACTCCAAAGACAGTGTCGCTGAAGCTCCGAGTTTGGTTTCGGAGCTGCAAACTCAGTGTTCTGATTTAGATCAAGCTTTGGTCGAATTGAATCGGAGGCTTGGAGCGGGTCTTGTTGCTTATTCTTCATTCTCTGGCGAAATCCACGATCTCTTCAGCGATGTCAATGCCAAATTGACCGCTTTTACGTCCAGTTGCTCCTCCAGTATTATATCAGGCATTGCTTCTCATCTGCATCCTTGTCTTCTTCAATTTATTGTTGCTAGAGATTGAGATTTTTTTTTTTTGACGCTGAATGAAGATGGACCCAGTGGAGAGAAGAATTTCAGAGATGAACTTCCGGCCTTGGCGAAGGAAGTGGCGCGCTTGGAGACTGTTCGTGTCTATGCAGGTGAGTTCTTCAACTAAGCTAATGTATGAATAGTGTGGATTTCGTTTGTCTTTTGGTAATTAAACATCGTAGCGTACTGAAATTATGCATCTTAATATGTTTGCATGAGATAGATGGAATTGAATGAAATTGGCCGGAGACTAACTCAAGTGACTCCCTTGTGCCAAATCCACGAAGAAATCACAGCACGAAAACTTCTGAGATCGTTTCATAGTTATTGATATTATATATTCTGATCAATGTAACTTTATTTAAATATGGAAATACCTATCAACAGTAGTTGACAATGTTACTAAACTGTACATTCATTCGAAATAATAGATATATTTCTATTTTTCTGTGCTGGGCACTTTGTAGGTATAGTTTTTGCATCTTCATACTTTATGTTATTAGTATTATCTTTATTTTAGTGCTTTTCACCCATCAATATTTTCAGTCCCGACCCGCCTATATGTACGACCATGCTTGTATGCAGTTGTGCGTAATGATACCGTTGATGGTAGGGTTTTAAGAGTAATTATGGTAATCGTTGAAATAAAATTTATGGATCAACATTTTATTGGGAAATGATTTATCGGTGTAATCTATGTTAATACAGTGAACTGTATGGTTTACTTTTGTCATAGATCCTTGAGGTCATAGGATAACTGTGATCATACACGAAAGAAGGTGTAGGCGCCTGATAGGTCTATATGTCACGATAGGTCTATATGACCTAATTTTAGTGCCACAATAGGTCTATATACCATTAAAAAGACACACAACAAAGCCTAGACTCCAGCCGAGTAAATTAGTGGAAATTGAAATTTAGTGATCCATCCAAGCATCATCAACCATGATAAACAGTTTGAACTTTGAAGTATTCTGACCTGAAGAACTGCAGCTCCCTTTACATCAAATCATCATCAACCTCGATAAAAAGTGCTTGGCTAATCAATCAACTCTATAATTAGTTTTTTTTCCTAACCTTTAGAAGAAACTCACTTTTACTGTAATGATTTTCTAATAACATGATTGCACAGGGAGTTCTCTGAACTCCTTTTTAGTACCATTTCTTCCTTTTTATTGGATTGGCTGTGTTCTAGTAAATAATTTCCATGCTTTACCTTGATATGGGCTGCATTGGTTTTTATTTATTTTGTATTCCAGTTCATGAATGTTGCTGTTTTCCTGAACTGCTTGCTATGTCTTCCAGAGACGGCACTTAAACTAGACTCTTTGGTTGGTGATATTGAAGATGCCGTATCATATACTATGAACAAAAACCTAAGGAAGCATTCTTCTTCCCAGAATTCAGAAGTGAGCTCTCCTTAATAATCAGATCCAGAGATATTACAAGTCATACTGTCACTATATTCCTTAATATATGTTCAACTATTGCAGGAAATGCGTCTGCTTGCTATTAGAACGCTTAAAACGACAGAAGAAGTGTTAACTACAATTACAAAGACACATCCTCAGTGGAAGCATCTGGTATCAGCGGTTGATCATAGAGTAGATCGAGCTCTAGCCATTTTAAGGCCTCAAGCGATAGCTGATCATCGGGCCCTTCTTGCTTCCCTTGGATGGCCTCCGTCTCTTTCTTCTATGGCATCAGATTCAAGGAGTGTAACTGAAGCTTTGAATCCTCTGTTGAGTATGCAGGCAGATCTCAAACTCAAGTACTCAGATAATTTTATTGCCTTATGCCGTCTACAGGAGTTGCAAAGACAAAGGAAAGCAAGGCAACTTGAGGGCCATGATCTGAAAGTTGCTCAGCACCAACCACTTTGGGCAATTGAAGAGCTTGTGAATCCCATTGCATTGGCATCCCAACAGCATTTCTCTAAATGGGTCAATAAGCCTGAGTTTATATTCACTCTTGCATATAAAATCTCAAGGGATTATGTTGATTCAATGGATGAATTATTGCAGCCATTAGTTGACGAAGCAAAGCTAGTTGGGTATAGTTGTAGAGAAGAATGGATCTCTGCAATGGTAACCTCCTTATCAACATACTTGGCAAAAGAAATATTCCCTGTTTACATTAGCCAACGAGAGGAGGAAAGTGCTACAGGTTCTCTATCATCTGCCCAGATTTCATGGTTGCATCTTATTGACTTGATGATATCTTTTGACAAAAGGATTAAGTCTCTTGTAGAGCACTCTGGGATCTTGCTGTCCTTTGAAGGCGACGGAATCTTGCAGAAAATTTCTTCTCTCTCTGTTTTTTGTGATCGACCAGACTGGCTTGATCTTTGGGCAAAAATAGAGCTCAATGATGCCCTAGATAAGTTAAAATCTGTCACAGATGAAGAGAAAAACTGGAGGAAGCAAATCGAAGGAGTTGTTTTGTCATCATGTACTGATGATTACAAGTCTCCTCTGGTTTCCAATGCCTTTCTTCGACAACTAGCATCTCTAGTTGATCGCTGTAGATCATTGTCTAGTGTTACTCTGAGGTCAAGGTTTCTCGAATTAGCAGCTGTTCCTATTATAAGAAATTTTTTTGATTGCATACTTAACCGCTGCCAGGAGGCTGAAGGATTGACTGCCTTAACTGATGATGATGCCTTAACCAAAGTTGCAATTTCCATCAATGCTGCCCACTACTTTGAGTCTGTTTTAAGGGAATGGTCTGAGGATGTCTTTTTCCTTGAAATGGGGATGGATCAGGATGATAGAGTTGACTCATCAGTTAACCCTAATAGAGATAATGAAGGATTGTCAGAGAGTCCCCAGGCATCTATCTTTGACGAGGACATAAAAAAGTTGGAGGAGTTTAGAAAGGAGTGGGTTGAAAAATTATCAGTGGTTATTTTGAGAGGATTTGATGCTCGTTCGCGAGAATACATGAAAAACAGAAGGCAATGGCAAAACAGTGAAGATGGATGGACTATATCTAAGACTCTAGTTGAGGCTCTGGATTATCTGCAAGCTAAAATGTCAGCAGTAGAACAAGGTTTGAACAGTAGAGATTTTGTTGGGGCCTGGAGAAGTTTGGCTGCAGGAATAGATCGATTAATTTTTACTGGCATCCTTATAAGCAACGTCAAATTTCACAATGGTGGGGTAGAAAGGTTTGGGAACGATCTGGGCGTTTTATTTGGCGTGTTTGGGGCATGGTGTTTGAGGCCAGAAGGCTTCTTTCCAAAAGCCAGTGAAGGTCTCAAGTTATTGAAGATGGAAGAGAACAAAATGCATGAATTTTTGGCTGGTGGGAAGAATTGGTTGAAGGAGAATGGGATCAGGCACTTGAGTGTAACTGAGGTAGAAAAGATCGTGAAGAGCAGAGTGTTCACGAGTTGAAGCTTCTGGGAAAATACTCTTTGCATTTTGATTCTATTTTCAGACGGCAGAGTTGGACAAGGACGGTGATGATGCATGAAGGAGACATCATGTCGTACAAGGCCGTGGACATGCTGAACTAACTCAAATTAATGTCACCAAAAAAAATTATTTTAGAAACTTGCAATAAACTTAATTTCCTAGAATATTCTTAGCCAGGGCATTGTTCATATATGAGGCTAGATCGATATGTATTATTGTACAATGTTTGAATATTAATAACACTATAAATGTACAATGAGGAAGAAGTTTATTTTGTTTTCTCTTTTAGCCTCGAGGAACTTCTGGCCGTAAGCATCATAATATGATGTTAATATGTAAACTATGTGAACCGGTGGCCTCTTTTAACAAGTTTGCGCGTGATATTCATCATGAAATTGACGTTTAGATAAATATGACAGCACTCACCATTGTTAGTCCTGTTCCACGTCGAATGCAGAGAGCAATGATATGGAGCAACGGACACCAAGTTTTAAGTGATTGTTTGGTCACGATGAACTTCCAAAAGCACTCATTTATGAAATTGAAAGTTATTTCACATGCTTGCCTATATCTTATAGTGTAAAGGCATTTGAAATAAACTAAAAATAAATTAATCCCAACAAGCTTAAGTTCCTAAGTTCATCAATGGGCGGATAATAACAGGGTAACTTTCATTTTCTGTTTCAACTAAGAAACCCTCTATATGGTGAATCAGGTTGAGAACTGTTTGAATTAACGGAACTGAAAGAATATATTCAAATTGATTTAGAGTATGTTTGGGAACAGTTTCTAGAAGTACTTTCACATAAGTCGAGACAAAACTTCTCTCACATACTTACTTTGGATTATGTACAATCACTTTCTAAAAGCTATTCTTAAACATATTTTTAATTAAGGTTCATATACCAGCTCTGCTCAATGTTTATGCATCTTCAATTACTGTTCAAGTCCATAATTTAATGGCCCAATAAGCTCACAATGACTTTGGAACCACAACGGATGTGATCATTGATGAATACGGCTGAAAACATGTAAACATTGCAAACAGAAAATAAACATGTGAGTGGACAAAAAAAGAGAGAATGGTATCAAACCCATACAAAATTTAAATAACATAACAAACTAGTAAAACAATTTATTAAAAATGTAATTTTGAGAAGAAGAATATTTAAATTTTTATTATAAAAAAAGAAGCTAAATTCATACCAAACTAGGACTTATTTTAACATGATTTAAAGTGTTAAACTAATTCACGCTGAATTAATCAAACCAATCGTGTATCTAAACCGACAAGGTCTCAAACTTTTAATGAACCCATAATTCTGGTTCAATTAGTTTTTTCCCCTTTTGCTGAAAGTTAAATGAAGCCTTACCTTTAAACACCCCCAACAAGATTCACTGTCTGGTTTTGTCTCCTGCTCCTGGTGCTGACCATTAAGGTAATGAAACAAAATGCAGGCAGCTATTAAATTTGTGTCGGTCACATGTTGATTAGATTGAACTTGCTGGATAATAGTAGCTCTGTGGGCACCGACTCCTCTGAAAAATGGGTACATATGGCCCTAATAAACATACAGACACACACA
>QFDD01003472.1:0-18964 GCA_006871305.1 Vachellia collinsii
GACCTCTTATCAGAATTGTGGTTCAGGAAAGCAGGCAGAGGCTTAAGCGTTAGTAGCCTTGTATGCCTCTGGAACTTTTGGGAATTACAATGTTTGTATATTGCCATAATAGGATCATCATATTATATCATATTCAAATTTTATTTTGAATATTTATCTTGGTAACTGTTTGTATAAGATACTTGTGCTGAAGTTACAATATGAAAGAGTGCAGACTAGTGGGCTGGGTTATAACCCTTGTGATAATTGTGCCCTTAGCCTTATGTGTGGATTTGTGGGTGATGTTGTGCCCTGGATCCTAAAGTGTTAATTTGGAATTTGTGATATAAAGTTTTTGAAAAAAAAAATGTCTATAACCATGGTTATTTGTTTGATAATTGTTAATTAAGTTAAAAGCCTTGTTTAGTAGAAATGGGTCGTTTCATTTTACAATGTTAATCTTAAACCCATGGGTTATAAACCAAAATGGCTCTTTCCCTTTATATCATGTTTCCTGTTGTCTCAATCTGAACTATTATTCAAGGAGAAGAGATAAAATGAGTATATTTTTTTTAAAATTTTTTTGTACTGTAAGAAAAACAATTAATATGGAACATGGAAGGATTGATGAAAGATAAGATGGAATAGAATGAAAGATAAGATGGAATAGAAGGTAAGAAGAATACTTCTTAAGTGGCACCAAATGTAGAGCCAAATGCTAAAAATGTGTATGACAACTTTCAAGTGCCCCTTACGGTTGCTAAAATATAAGATTTCAACATGGGTGTGGATCAAAGAGCTACAAGCCATGTAGGCATGTTGAGCACCTCAAGTTTCATTGTGTTGGAGATATGATATGTGACTTAATTAATTAAGTTGGTTAAGATCACTAGTGGAATATGCTTTATAAATATAGGATCTTAGCATTGTAATTAACTAGCGTTATCTCTCCTATGTGATATGTGGTTGGAATGTGATATAACCATTCCTTTCAAAGTGCATGCATAAAAAAATAATTGAGTGAAATTTTAAACATTAAACAGCAGCATGGATCGGCCAATGTGCATCAAGGCAATGTCAATGTCATACAACACTTTTGTTCATCCAATGTTAACATCGTTAATATTCTTAACATAACTTGAAGGTTGGACATAATTAAATACTTTCCTGTACACAACATTCATTGTTCTTCTCTTCCCCTCTATAGCTTGTCTAGGGATATATATTTTTAGACCTTCCATTGTCTAACCCTTGACATAGCAACATAAAGTTGGCCATGTGTGAATACTGGTCTCGATAGGTATAATCCAACATGACACAAAGACTGTCCTTGACTTTTGTTGATAGCCATTGCAAATGACAATGTTATTGGGAATTGCCTTCTTCTCATCCGGAAAGGCCATCTATTTTCAAAAGGATTCATGTCCATCGTATGAATCAAAACCTTTTTCATTAGGCTTAGAACCATTCAAAGTGATTATGCCCTTATTTGGTGGGAGGATCTTCAGGTAAAGAGGAGTCTTAAAGAAAAAATATCTACCTTAGACTTGGGAGAAGTTAAACAAAATAATGCGAAAAAAATATGTTCCTAGCTATCACTATAGAGACCTAAATAGAAAGCTGAGACTATTCGACCAAGGGTAAGCCATATGTTTATGAGCTTAATCACCTCAAAATGAGAGCTAGGGTACAAGAAGATGAAGAAGCCTCTATGACTAGGGTTATTAATGGATTTAGGCATGAAATCAGAGACAAAGTAGATATGTATAACTTTGTAGATAAGGAGGAGCTTGTCCATAAAGCATCAAAGTTGAGAAAAGAATGAAGGCCAAACAATCTAAGTCATCATCTTCTAATTGGAGGGACTTTAAGTCAACCTCTAAATGGAAGGATTTGAAGGCCAAGGTGAATCACCATATCCACATAGGGCCAGGGAGGAATCCAAGTCCAAATTTGACGGTGGTAAGGCATATAACTCACGATTTTCATGTACGGATAAAACATCTTCTCTTGAATGTTATAGAGGTCATGGAAAGGGACATATTGCTACACAATATCCCAATAAGAGAGCTATGTTTCTTAAAGATAATGGAGAGTATGAAAGTGAACATATAAATAATGAGGATGAATATGAAGGGTTGCCCCCATTGACTGCTGCATATGATATTGAAGAAGGAGTGACAACCGGTGAAGCGCTAGTCAACATTTGTTCCTTACATGTGCAACCTCAAGAAGACAAAGACAATGAGCAAAGGAAGCATATATTCCATACTCGGTGTCATATACAAGAAAAGAGGTGCAGTATGATAATTGATAGTGGAAGTTGTGCAAACTTCGCAAACACCATCTTGGTGGATAAATTGAAATTGCCAACCATTCCCCATCTTAAACCATATAAGTTGTAATGGTTTGATGATCGTGCAGAGAAGGTTACCTAGCAAGTTTTGGTCTCCTTCTGCATTGGGAAGTACATTGATGAAGTATTATGTGATGTGGTGCCCATGGTTGCTTGTCATATATTACTTGGGTGTCTATGGCAATTTGATAAGAGATCCCAGCATGATGGTTACAGGAGCTCCTATACCTTTAGGCATAACAACTATAAAACTACTTTACTGCCCATCTGACCTATCCAAGCATATGAAGATCAAGTTAGCATTATAAAATAATTCAATATGAGACACAAAATTAATGAGGAAAAAGATAAGGGAGAGAAGAGAAAAGAAAAGGAGGGAAAAAAGGAAATTAGTTTGTTTGCAATTAATTTTTGTACTTATGTCCAAAGAAGTTTTTTTTCATCTACTAACAATATTAACCCTTCTTTGCCTACTTGTATATCTTCTTTGTTGTAGGATTTTGAAGATTTTTTTTCTGAAAAGATACCTAATAGATTACCTCCTTTAAGAGGGATCGAACATCGCATTGTTTTTGTCCCCAGATATTCCATTCTAAATAGACCAACATATAGAACAAGTCCAGAGGAAGCTAAAGAGATCCAAAGGCATGTTGATGATCTTTTACAGAAAGGATTTGTGATGGAAAGTCTTAGTCCTTGTGATGTCCTTGTACTTTTAGTACTTAAGAAAGATGGTATGTGGCGTATGTGTATTGATTGTATAGCAATCAACAAAATTATGGTAAAGTATAGGTATCCCATTCCTAAACTAGATGATATGCTATATGAGTTACATGGTTCTTGCTTGTTCACCAAAATTGATTTGGAAAGTGGGTATTGTAACATCTTTAAAAAAGAACAAGAAGAAGAAAGGAAAAAAAAACAAGAACATGGGGTCATTTATTACAATATGTTTTCCTTTGGGTCATGTGTGGTAATTTTAGCCAAAATATTATTAAAATAGTGAGAGAGCATCAGACATTAGCATTCTCTCTCTTCCCCGTTGTATCTTCTTTTCTCTTGTGCTATGTCCACCATTGTTACGCAAAGACCAGACTTTGAAGCTCTTTTAGGTGAATAAAACTACTTCAAATCATTAAACTTCCTTCATCAAAGTTGTTCTATGTATTTTTATCTTGCTAATGATAGTAATTTCATGCTGGATGGATGATTTTTTAGATTAGAGTTTTGATGAAGTTTTGAGTTTGGACAATATAAGATCCTAGGAATGTAGAGGGATGTTAATGGATAGTTTTGATCGGTTTATATTTTTGATTCGGTCATTTTATTATTTTATAATGATTCTCTTTGAATTAGACCCAATATTGCTATTTACATATTATTTGCCTAATTAAAACTGTATTAAACAATTTATTTGGGATATTGGGAGTGCTATTGGTGATTTAATCAGTTTAGTTTTAATTATTGATTTATTTGAGAATTTTTAATTTTTTTATAATCTGTTTATTTTTGAGCATATATGATAAGTTGCACCAATTAAATTTGAGTTTGATAATCTATTTTAGTTTAGTATAGCCTATAATAATTTTTGAATGGATGAGATTTGATGTTGATGAGGGGATATGAATATTAGGAATTTTATGTGAAACTTTAAGTGTTGGAAATTGATGGTTTTGAATAGATTGAGGAATTAATGATATTCTTAATGATTAATGAGTAATTATGATTTGAGGTTGATTATGAATTATAAATATTAGGAATCATGGAGGAATTTTAAGTGTTGAGATTTAATGTTTAATAGATTGAGGATATCGGAATATTTTAAATTATTCCAATAAAGAGAAATAATTTGTGGAATGGAGAAATGGGATTTTTGCAATGAGGATTTGAGGATACTTGATTTATGTGATTTTTGTTGAGGACTTGAAGTGAGAATGTTGGGGATTTTCAATAAATGGAAGAAATTATTATTTGTTATAACTTTGAGAAGTGCAATAAAACTATTAAATGATAGAAATGTGATTGGGATAAAGTACCAAATTATGGTTGTGAGTGGAAGAATTATTAAAGGACTTAAAGTTTGGAAAGAAAATGAGTTTTATTTAAATTTATATATAACTATTTGGTTAACATTATATTAATGTATGATTTAATTAATTGTGTTTTGGTGACTTGAGCTATGGATTTTGGATTATTGTGGTATTGGATATTTTCTTTGGCGTGAGGTAACCACATTTAATTTATTTTATAAGTTTGTCATGGGTTGCAAGATGTTTTGGAAAACATCTTTGAACTGTAAGTATGATTTTGATTTAGAACTTATATGTGATGATCGATTTGTAAATTATTGTGTGATTACTTTTAGGAACTAAACTTTACACGTTTATGAATTGTTGGTGAAGCAGATAGTATTTTGATACTATAACATATGTTATTAACTCTTGATATCTGTGATATAGCATCATGGTTGAGTTTGTGATGGATCATGATGGGGTGTGTGTGTGTGGGAAGAGTTGTGACTGTATTGTTGGGGTTTGGATTGTGATGAAGTTTGGAAAAATGATATACATGGTGAATCTTAAAGTCAATGGCAATAGTCTCCACTACTAATCATAGTGGTTGACATTATATTAGACCTTTCAAGTCTTGGATCCAGTTGTGGGTGGCTTTGAGAATGGTCAACTCTCGTGAGTCTTGAACCCAGTTGTGGGCGGCTAGGAAGGGGACTCATTAACCTCATATGATGGTTGACTTTGGCCAGGTCTCCTATCATCATAGGTTAGAGTCTACGTTAGATGATATAAGGAGGAGCTCGGTGGAGGGAATTATGTGTAATCCATGATGAACTATTTTGGATTTTCACTCGATTACCAATTGATTCATAATGGAATTTTATTCACCTACCAACTCCTCTGTCAAAGGCATATTATTTTGTTGGGTGTTAATTGTTGACCTAGCACTCTCTTTATTATATAAATGTCTATCAATATACTTTTAATGAAATTATCCTTGCTTGACCTCTGATAACCCTACTTGATCATTTGATAAATTATTTGTTGGTTACTGGGACTTCATGTGTCATCCTGTGGTTTTTAACATTTTTTTTCAAGAGAGGCCCCAATACGGTTAGAGGGGAAGGATAGGAGTCAAAGGCTTAATGTTGTGCCTCTTGTTGTAGGGCCTTATCTTTTTGAGATGTTCATATGAGAGATGTATATATTGCCATATAGTTAGACTATGCATACTCTTTCAACTAGTTTGATAGCCATTGTTCCTTATGTAGGAAGCTTCAGCTATGGATAATATATTTTGGTGTTTGAATGGCATTGGGTCATCTCTAGTTAGAGATGGCAATTCATAAAATATTATGTTTAATTTAATGTGATTGTGGTTTTATTTGGGTTTAATTAAGAAAACGTTGCAGGTATCATCAAATTAGGATGAAAGAAGGGGATGAATGGAAAACTGCTTTTAAAACTAAATTTGGACTTTATGAGTAGTTGGTCATACCATTTGGGTTAACTAATGCACCAAGTACCTTTATGAGTCTTTTGAATCATGTTTTTGGACCTTTTGTAGGAAAATTTGTGGTAGTTTATTTTGATGATATCTTAATATATAGCAAGAGCTTAAATGATCATCTTGAAGATTTGAAAGCTGTCTTTGATACATTGAGAATGCACAAAATATATGCCAACATTAAAAAGTGTTCTTTTTGTTATGTGATTAGTTCTAAGGGAATTAGTGTTGATGAAAATAAGGTTAGAGCAATTAAAGAATGGCCTAGATCTCAAAACGCAAGTGAATTAGGAGTTTTCATGGTCTAGCAGGTTTTATAGATAATTTGTAAAAGATTTTAGTTCAATTGCTGCTTCTTTAAATGAACTTGTGAAAAAGCATGTTATTTTTGAATGGACTAATATGCAAGAATGTACTTTTAACATTCTTAAAGAAAGACTAACTAGTGCTTTTCTTCTTAGTTTGCCTAATTTTGATAAAGCTTTTGAAATTGAATGTGACGCTTCTGGTGTTGGATAAGAGCTATTCTAATAATATGCCTTTTCAGGAGCTGTTCTAATAATATGCCTGTTCTAATAATTCTAAGCCCATTACTTACTTTAATGAGAAATTAACAGGGGCTCAATGGAATTATGCTACTTATGACAAAGAACTATATGCATTAGTTAGGGCTTTGCAAACTTGGCAACATTATTTGTAGCCAAGGAAATTTGTTATTCATTCTGATCATGAGAGTTTGAAGTTTATAAAATCCCAAGGTAAGCTTAGTAAAGGACATGCTAGATGGCTTGAGTTTATTGAAACATCCCCTTATATGATTAAGTACAAGCAAGGCAAAGAAAATGTAGTAGCAGATGCATTATCTAGACTTCATTCTCTTATTACTTCTTTACACGTGAAATTGCTTGGTTTTGAAATGATAAAGGAATTGTATGGGAAAAATGTTGAATTTAGTGAAATTTGATATAATTGTGCAAAATCATGCTTTAAGGATTTCTTTAGACATGATGGGTTCTTACTTAAATGTGATAAGCTGTGTGTCTAGATTATCTATTTGTGAATTGCTTGTGAAAGAAACTCATGGTGGTGGTCTTATGGACCATTTTGGTGTAGCTAAAACATTAGATATCTTGAATGAACATTTTTTATTGGCCTTACATGAGGTATGATGTACAATCTGTGTGATAAATGCATTTCTTGCAAGCAATTTAAATCTAAAATTCAACCTTATGGTTTATACACACCCCTTCCCATTTCTACACATCCTTGAGTTGATATCTCTATGGATTTTGTACTTGGGTTGCCTAGAACTCTTAGTGGGATGGACAACATTTTTGTGGTTGTTGATAGATTTAGTAAAATGGCACACTTCATTGCATGTTTCCAAATGAATGATGCCATACATATTGCAGCTTTGTTCTTTAGGGAAGTTATTTGATTGCATGGGTACCTAAAACCATAGTTAGTGATCGTGATGTTAAACTCCTTAGCCATTTTTGGAGAACATTATGGAATAAGTTTGGAACTAAACTTTTATTTTTGACTGTTGCACATCCTCAACAGATAGGCAAACAAAAGTTGTTAATAGGACACTAACTCAATTATTGCGTGCAATCATTCAAAGCAATTTAAAGAATAGGGAAAAATGCTTGCCTCTATAGAATTTGCCTATAATAGAACAATACATTTTACTACATCATTTTCTCCTTTTCAAGTTGTGTATGGCTTCAACCTATTACTCCTATTGATATTTTACCATTACCTGAACATGAAAGAGCTAACATTGATGGCAAGAAAAAAGCCGAATTTGTTATAGATTTACATGCCAAGGTAAGATCAAATATTGAGCGAAGAAATGAGTGGTATGCAATTCAAGCAAATAAAGGGCGTAAGAAGGTTGTATTCAATGTTCATAAACCCGGACCTGACTGGGCGATCCGATCGGTGACCCGGTCCAGGGTCCAAGCTAGGTTGGCGATGGATTGTTGACCGAGTTAACCCATATTGACCCGGTCAACCCGGTAAAAACCCGGGTTGACCGGGTTATTTTTTTTTTGCTTTTTCCCTTGTTAAAACGGTGTCATTTTGCTCTCTCTCTCTCTCTCTCTCTTTAACGTAAAAAGAAGCAATAGCTGCAACACTCAAAGGCAGAACTCGAAACCCAAATTGGATAACAACCTAAGCACCCCTAAGTCGCACGACCATAGACCAGAGGTCAGCTCCACACGCCCTCACCAGATCGTTGGTGCTCGCTTGGAAGCTGACTTGAGTTTGCCTGGAAGCTGAGCTGGTGTTCTCGTTCAGTGGTCCATCCTTGGCTCTGCTCTGATTCACCATCACCATTGCTCTGGTTCGCTCTTGCTAGAGTGCTAGAAGATCTGACCGGCGTGCTCCTCTCGGTAAGTTGCTTCCTAGCGTATGACCGGCGTTGCTCTGCTAATTTGTCTCATTCGCTACTCTCATTTTTAATTTGGAGTTTTAAAAATAATTAAAACTCAGAGTTTCTGGTACTGGTTGTTGTTGCATGAACTTGACTATGGAGAGGGGCGAAAAGAGTATGGTGGAGCCACTAGCGGTATAAACAAGGTAAGATGACATTTCAAAAGGGAAGCTGAGTATGAATTGGTTACTCTTAAATCCTTATTTTACAAATCTTTGTTCTAAGTGAATGTCCAAGTCAACCAAAGTAGTAAACAAGCACACAGTTTAATTCGACCATTTATAAAAAAACGAAAGGTTACTTGGCCAACGAGATTGTTTGTTTCATCACTTCATGAGATTTTTCAGCATGGCTGCGGACGGTTCTTTGCTTCCTTTGCTTTGTCAAGTAAAGCAAAAAAATGTTGTTTTATGCTTCCTGTCTCACTCGCTTGTCCACCACCAGAGCCTCATCACTGTGAAGGATTGGGTGATATTTACCAGAAGGATGGCCAGAACTGGATAATCGTTTGTATCAGGACATGTTAGGTAGCACTTTAATTTAATCATACATATTCAAAATTGCAAGAACTATATCTATATTTCAGTCTATCCTAATTTTCCTTTTTTTGGGATTTCTTATAATTTGGAATTGACATTAGTTCTAAATTCTACTTTATTCTACTTTCTAAATATCTGCAGATTTTGGAAGGCTCAGTATCTTTTCGGTACTCTTCCACCGAAGTTTTCCAAGCTTCAACATCTCAAGTAATTGTGAGAAAAACTAATCCTCTCTTGTCAAACTAAATTATTCTTTTGTTACTTTGGCGTCCATGTCACAATGACATCTTTATATTCAAAATTTATTGGTCAAGCTTCCTAATTCTGTGAATCTATATTTATTTATTTATTTATGTATTCCATTCCATTTAACATTGGAAGAGAGTCTCATTTTGACTATTATGTGAATGTGTCTCAAACTCAATCTCTGTGTGTGTAACTTTTTTTATTTTGTGTGTGTGTTTTTTTTTTCTTAAATGGAAATCAAACTATTTTCTTTTGTTGAACTGTTTTATTTTATGTGTGTTTTCTTTTGTTGAACAATGGTTGATGTTTTGGCTAGATTGTTATGAATTGTTGAATTGTGATTGTTCATTGATTGGTGTTATTCAATTAGTTATCTATTTATTGGTTGATGTTTTGAATTTTGATTTGTTATTTAGCACCAATGATGGATATTGCAAGTAACTCCACTTCACAGAATGAGAATGTCGCTCCTAATAGCAAAACTCCAGCTGTCACTTCTAGTGGAACTCCCACTTCCACTTCTATTTCTTCTCTTCAATCCAAAACTGATCTTGCTTGGGCACATGTTGCCTTGAAAAAAGAGGGGACACAAAATGTGTATACATGCCTTTTTTGTGGTAATATATATAAAGGAGGTGGGATAAATAGGATGAAGCAACATCTTGCTGGTGTGATTGGTCAAGTAGCGTATTGCAGAAAAGGTCCTCTTGATGTACATCATAGGATGGCAGAGTCTTCGAAAGGAGGTTCAAAGAAAAAGGCCATTGAAGATATTCGAGAAGAGGAAGTTGAAGAAGTTGATTTGGATTCTCCAAATGTTGGGGCTAGCTCTAAGAAGAGAAAAGCTCCGGGAACTACAGACAATTTCTTTGCCCCTAAAACAACTTCTGGTTCCCAACCAAGCATTAGGAGTGTATTAGCAATGAAAGAAGCACAACACAATGTGAAATTGTTGATTGCTGAATGGGCTATTGTCAATTGCATTCCATTTAATGCATTAGATTGCCCCTTGTTTCAAAGAGCTTTGGATGGAGTGTGTTCAATTAGGCCTAGGTTTAAAGCCCTTAATGCATATGATTTCAAAGTCAACTTGTTGAGCAAATGGAAAAAAGAATGCTCGTCAATCATTGACACTCAAAGAGCTAAATGAGAAAGCAATGGTTGTACACTCATGGCTGATGGATGGACTGATGTTAGACAACGTAATTTGATCAATTTTTTAGTGTATTCTACTCAGGGTATGATATTTCTAAAGTTTGTTGGTGCATCAGATCTTGTTAAAGATGCCAAAACTTTATTTAAGTTATTTTGTGAAGTCATCAAGTGGATTGGGCCATGAAATATTGTTCATGTGGTGACTGATAATACTGCCAATTTTGTAGCATGTGGTAGGTTAATCAAGGGAAAATATAGGAATATTTTTTGGTCACCTTGTGCTGCACATTGTTTATATCTTGTGTTGAAAGATATTGCAAGTATGCCCCATATGTCTGACCTTGCAACAAAGGCATCAAAGATAACAGTGTTTGCTTATAATCATATGATTTTCTTGTCATGGCTGAGGAAAAGACCGGGTTGGAAAGAAATTGTGAGACCTGGTGCGATTAGGTTTGCTACTACTTTCATTATGTTGCATAGTATCTATATGCACAAGAATTATTTGCAAGCTTTGGTGATTGATAAGCATTTTGTGGAGCACAAATTATCAAGGATTGAAGCAGGAAAAGTGTTTAGTGCATTGGTGTTGGACAATCGATTTTGGAATGATTGTTATCAAACTGTAAAGCTTGTATCTCCTCTTATAAAGTTGCTCAGAATTATTGATTCTGATGAGAAGTCTTCATTGCCTTATATTTATGATGGCATGCAGAGAGGTAAAAATGGGATTAAAGAGATGTTTAAAAGGAATAAGGAGCATTATAAACCTTACACTACAATCATTCAAGCTCGATGGGATAGGCATTTGAAGACCAATCTTCATGCAACATCATACTTACTAAATCCTGCATTCATGTATGGTCCAAATTTTATTAACAAAGGAAGTTTGGTGAATGCTTTGCTTGATGTGGTGGAGTCAAATTCTAAAGAAGATGTTGATTTCTTCACAATAATGAAGCAAGTGACTATGTACCGTGAAGGAAAAGAATCTTTTGAGAGATCCACATGTAAAAAGGTAGCTCAAAAATTTGACCCTTGTAAGTATTCATATTTATAATTTTATATATACTACTTCTATAGAATATTAGATACTAAATGAAATTTATGTTGTAGATGAATGGTGGACATATTATGGTTGTTCGGTTCTAGAGTTGCAACGTATTGCGATGCGTATTCTTAGCCAAACTTTTGCTTCTTCTGGTTGCAAGAGAAATTGGAGCTTGTTTGAGCACATCCATACGAAAAGAAGAAATAGACTGCAACATCAAAGGTTGAATGATTTGATTTTCCCAAATTATAACCTGCGCTTGAAGCATAGGTAATATTGATTCTCAAACTCTAATAATTTTTTTATTTAAAAGGATTTGCATTTAATTGAAGTATACATTATTATTGAAGCAATACATTGAGGAAGAAAAGGGTGAACTTTGATCCAATAGATTATGAGACCATTGATGAAGTGGACTTTTGGGTGACCGAAGAAGATCCTATTCCAGAGTTTGATGATGCAGATGTAGTAAATCTTGAAGGTGCTCTTAACAATGAAGGCATTGCATCTTCATCAACTCTTGAGAAGGATATTGAAGATATGGATCTTCCTGAATCCCCGAGTTTAAATGATACTATTACCACTTCTACTTTTCCTCATATAGCTCCTTATGATGGCTCAGATCCTACTCTGGATGAATTTAATGATGCTTTTGAGTTTTGATTATGACTGATTATTAGTTATGGTAATTAAAGGATTGTAATATTATGTTGATACTTTTGAATTTAATGATGCTTTTCCTCATTTATGCTTTTGATACTTTTAAAAGTTTTATATTTTAATATTGTCAATTAAATGTTATTATTTTATTAGAGCTGGTTTGACCCCAATCTAACCCATTAACCCTTGACCCACTGCCTCGACCGGTTTCGTGTCTAGTCCGATTTTTTGAACCTTGGTTGTATTTGAACCAGGTGACTGGGTATAGGTACACCTCAGACAAGGGCGCTTTCCTACCTAGAGGCAATACAAGTTGCACCTAAGGGTGATGGTCCATTTTAGATATTGGAGTGGATTAATGATAACGCCTATAAGATTGACCTTCATAGTTCTTATGGTAATGTTTGTACTACCTTTAATGTCTCAGACCTAACCTTATTTGATGCAGGAGATTCAAGGATGAATCCTTTTTAGGAATGAGGGAATGATAGGAATCAAGAATCTACCAATCAAGAATCTACTTCATATAATACATTTAGAACCCATAATCCCTTACAAGACATTGGAAGCCCAATGACACGTTCAAGGAGCAAAAGAATGAATGAGGCTTCACAAGTATTGATAAGAAACATATTTGAGATGGAGGCCCAAACAAAAAATGTAGAAAAAATCCCAACAATTATATTCATCTTGGGAGAAGTATGGGAGCTTCCAAATGATTAAATGATCTTAAAATTACATTACTAGAAGTCTATTCAAGGCTCAAGTTGTTGAGCTTTTGTTTAGCTTATTTATTTGATGTATTTCTTTGGGATAAACACTTAAATAAGTACTTAAGCCCAAGTAGGCATTTTAGGACAAATTTTAGGTTATTTTTCATATTTTATGTGTTTTAATTAATAATTAGGAGTATTTTAAAAAGCTCAGAATATTAACTTATCTCTAAGAATTATATTGCCATCCATAATTTGATTTTTCTCATAGTATCTATCCATATCTTTTTGAGCTTTTAGATGAAAACATTTATTTTTATTTATCAATGATACTCCTTCTACTAAAGGTGTTCATTGCCACCTTTAGCAGGTGACCATGTAGGTTGAGCTGTAGTCGTCATGGCTTCTGATTTCCAACTATTTCTCTATAGCAATCAAGGGAATAAGAAGAGAATGAAAGTTATGCATTCATCATGAAGATCAAGGTGAGAGAAAGTACAAGAAACAATAAGAGAACGACAAGTTCTTTACAAAGGAATGCAATGAATGAACTTGAGGAGATGCGTAAGAAACTTGAATTAGGGAAAGAAATGATGTAGAATGCGCAATGCATTCTAGGATTGCTAAGGAGGATGCCACCAAGAAGAAAGGGCACCTGGGTGTTGAAGTTGAATCGCTATTGGTGGTAGGGACAACTCTTTCTATATCTAGAAGAAGACTTCAGGGATCAAATGGGTTATTGTTTGAAGAAAAAAAAGATATATTCAATTGAGAAATTTGCATAAGGGAAATCTACTGAAGCTAAGTGGATGTAGAAGATGAGTGCAATTTTAGAAAGAAAAGAGGGAAATCAGAGAAGAGGCAAGGGAAGAGAGAAATTAGGTCTCATTTGGATCAAGGAAAATTGACGAATGTAAAAGGAAAATAATTGATTTTCCACTGCTAGACATGTTTGGTTGTTCATGGAAAATTACCATTCATTTCCTTCAGGCACCATTTTCCCCTTACATAATGGAAAATGCACCTTCCAATGAGCTAAGGAAAATAATCTCTTCAATAGGAAAATCTTATAAACTACGGAATTACCCTAGATCCAAAACATTATCAACTTGTCGATATCATTCATGGCTAGGCATGAGTTGGCGTTGATTCTCACCAAAATCTAAAGTATAAAAATAAAAAAAAAAATCAAATAAGTGAAAAAAAAATTATAGAAGTGTGAAGCTATTTCATTGTCATTGCTCTTTCATCATAGCCATATTGTAACATCCCTAATGTCAACCAAGAGTTGATTATAGGTAAGTGATGTTTTATGTGATAAAAACTCCCCTGGTATTTTAGGAATTGTTATTTTTGTTGGTTTTGGGGAGTTCGTTGCAACCATTGTTAGGCTTCGCTGTGGCATGCCATCATTTTAAGAGAGAACTTCTTCTTAGGTCTCCATCGTTGTGGCCATCTCTGGGGTTCACCGTGGCGATAGTTCATCAAGCAATGAAGGTTGTTCTCAGGACACCTTCGCCGTGGCAATCTCACGTTCATTCAGGGTTTTCTTCTCGGGTTCATTTCGCCACTGCCAATATTTAGTTTCGCTGCAGCCATAATTTGTTTTCTAGTGAGCTTAGTTGTCTTAGGGCATCTTCACCATAGCTATCAATTGATTTCGCCGTAGTGAATGTCTTGTGTCAGGTGACATTGTGTTAGGTGATCATGTGATGGTCACGAGAGGAGGGGTATTATAAACCCCCGCACCCCCTTCTCTTCTTTTCCCTCTCTTTTCTTCTCTGTCTCTGTCTCTCACTAGCAATGATAGAACTCTCTCCTAAGGCAACAGTTAGGGATCATTTTGGCAAGAAAAACCTCCCCTTTTCACTTCCCTCCCTTCATGAAAGTTGTGCTAAATGTTTTTCTCTTCCTAATGATGGTAATTTAATGCTAGATTGATGATATTTTTGGGTTAGGGTTTTAAGGAAGTTTTAAGTTTTGATAATGTAATATCATAGTATTGAAAGGGAGTAACTATAAGGGATTTTAATCGATTTAGATTTTTGATTTGGGGATATTATGATTTTATAGTGATTTTTCTTGTTTATAACCTCAACAAATATTATTTTGGGCCTTTTGGCCAATCTAAACTTGGAGGAACAATTCTTGGGGGCTTTGGGAATATCAATGGAGTAGATATTGATTTTGAAAGGGGATAAATTCATGTGATTTAAATATAAATATAAGTTTTGAGGCGGTGTGGGTTGTTTTTTATTTGATGTGTAATTATGGTTGTATAGATTAATTGAGTTTTGAGGATTTGAGCCTTAGGGTGAATTATTGTGGTATTTCAAATTGCCTTTGAGAGAGGTAACCACCCTCCACTTATTATGCATGCTTGGGACATGTTTGTGAGTGATCTTAAATTATTGTCATATGAACATGGCTATTTGATAAACTTGCCAACATTAACATTGACAATGTTTGCAATTGACTCTAGATAAAGTTTTGTGATTCTATTATGACCTTTGAGCATGAAACTATTTATTTGGAAGTGTTATTGAGTTTTCATGTGAATGGACATGTGTTGAGGGCAAATTGTGAATGTGCCACAATTGAGTTCTAGATATGAGCATTGTGATATTGGGAGAGGTGGATGTTGTGCTTGATGGGAGGTTATTAAAAAGGAAATAAGGATGGAGGACTTCCAGCCGTACACCGGACGATCCTAAGCCTTTTCATTATGAGGGCCTATGACACCCCTAGTGGTATAGGGGAAAGAACCCATGGTCTGAATTTGTGCTATGTGGATCTAGCCAATCCACATCACTTGGACAGTTAGCTTTATGGGTAGCTACTAATCACCTGAGTCAACACTAACCTATGGGTTCAGTTAGTGGTAATAAGGTTGGGGGAATTACAAGGGATATCAGTAACAAGACAGAGATTTTGTGATTATTAATCCATGTGATTACCCATGAATATTGAGATGCATGTCTATGATGATGATGATATGATATGATTGAACACTAATACATTGTGAAATAAGAATAGGCATGACTGTTGAATAATTGAAATTTGAGTAAGATTCATAATCTGATAGCTTATGCTAGTTATTCTTTATCTCTTATGGGTACTCGCTGGTATGCCTTTTGAGTAGTATGGTTGGTTGCTGAGACTTTTGTCTCACCTTGTGCTTTTAACATTTTCAGGTGATAGCTCCCATGCTAAACCAAGTGGGAAGACTTCGGAGGCTTGAAGTGAACTAAAGTTATTGTATAGTATTCATTTAAGCCATATGTGTTGCATTACTGTATATTGCCATCATTGTAGGGTTCACATTTTGATATCACTTTATTAACATATTTTGTTGGATTCTCTTGATGACTGATATAGAGAAGGACAGAGGCCTATTTTGGAAGTTTTGTAATGATATGGTGGACCCATTCCATTAATGATAATGTTCATATGTCTTCTTGTCCGACAGAGCTAAACCCCTTTTTACCAATATTTTTCCATAAATGAAAATTTTCAAAGTGAGGATTTCTAGCAAAGTATTGTTTTATGATGTTAATTAAATGTTTTAGAAAGGGCTTGGTTACTGAATTAATAAAATTTTATCAAGTGAATTTGTAGCATTTTAAGGGATTTTAATGCTATTTTTGGGCTTTTATTGAGTTTCATTGCATTAATTATTATTAAATGCAATTATATGAAATTAAAGCTAATTTTTTGTTAAATAATTGATTTTTAGGACTTTTGATATTGCTCAATGTCAATTTTCATTGTAGGTACCCTTGGAAGAATTTGGGATCAAAAGATAAATTCAAAAAAAAGGAAGAAAAAGAAATGCATTTCATGACCCAAATTAATGGTAGAGAAGGACCTTGAATTTGAAAATGTCAAAGAAGGACCAGAACCAATGCATATCTGAAATTCGAAAATGTCAGCAAAGGACCAAAGTTAATGTCAGAGAAGGACCCGAATTTCAAAAATGCCAATGAAGGATCAAATACGCATAGCCTCGTTTTTTCTTCCATCTGAATCAATTTTTTTAGGGTTATAATTTTAGATTCAGCTGAAAAATGTAGACCCATCTTCGTACAGTGCCGGCGCACCTCCATAGCCCATTCTTCATCCATTTTTCATCATTCCTCCCTTCCTCCATCCAAAAACTCATCACCATTATCACAATCTCCATCACCTTCATTCTTCCACCTCTTCCCATCCATTCGAAATCGCATTTGACCGTATGATGCAACCCACACAGACCTGCAACGTGTGACCTGCAAGCCACAAATCTTCAAGTCAGCACCTCCACTCTCCACTTCTCTCACTTCCTCCCACAGCACCATCAACTTCTCCATTTTACCCGTAGCACAATGTTGATAAAATCATTCTCCATGGCAAATCTTGGCTAGTACTCCATAATTCTCCAATTCAACAACAATGGCAGGATCTTGGGCCTTCAAATGGGAGTTTTAGTTACTTTAATTTCCTATCCATTAATTGTTTAACAATTCTTAGGTCTTAGGATAGTTTTTTTTTCTAATTATTGGAACAATTTGTATTATTTAATCTCATTATATTTGGAGATTATTGTGACTAAGTTATTGTTTAGCATTTGATATTGGATTGATTATAACTTCAATTTCAATTATAATGTTGTGGTATGACATTTGTAGTGATTTTGGAGTTAGTATATTGTGATTTTCTAAGGTAGCTTGGAATCTTGAATCATGTGTGTTTCATTTTTATTTTCTTTTATCATCATTCATTTTCAGCAATTTCATATAAAAATATCAAAAATAAGTATTTTAATTTCAAAACATTTAGTTAGCAATTACTCAAATTAATATATTTCTTTTTAGTTTAGGTTGCTTGCATTTCTTTACTAGGATTTAATTTCATTTTTCGGCTCCTTAAAGTGAATACGACCCGGATTGTAACTATATTACATTAATTAGGTTAATTTTTGGAGTGGACCTAAGGCGACTAACCGTCCGTCCTTCAGTTACACATTTCCTTCTTGGTTATCAGTAATTATCATCATTGTTCTCTCACCAGAATCATCATCTTGAGCAAAAGCATGCAGCAAGAGTAAGAAGTGGAAAAGAAGAGGATAAGATGATTGAAGAAGGAAGTGAAATGAATGAGTGGTTGACGATGCATAAAGACGGTGAAGAGCAGTGACTATGGGCAGGAGGGGTTGAAGCCAATGGGAGGGGGAAGAGGATGACAACAAGGGTTTGAGGGTTGGAGATGTTATTTTAACCAAATATTTATTAAAACAATAATAATGAATCTGTAATAACTAAAATTATTTTACATATTTTGTTAAAAAGGGTAATATGATCATTTTACACAATTTTCTTACATACCTTACCACCATTTTAACCCAACCAAATATAAATTTTCATATCAAGTCATTTTTCATTCCGGTGCATACCAAACATCCCAGTCCAAAACATTTTCCTTTCTCTTCCTTTCGATTCTCTTCCATTCATTTCCATTCCCATCAATTCTTTGATCCAAATAGGCTCTGATTCTAATTCAAATTTAAGGAGGAGGAAGAGAAGGAGGGAGCACAAATGAGATTGTATAGAAATATTGTTTGAAATAGGGGAGCTCTGGCAAAGAAGATTCCACCATTGGAGATTTGGAGAAATAGAGAGAGGAAGAGTGAGTAGAGAGAAGAATTTGTGGGTAGGCTCCATGAATAAAAGTGACACAGTTCACTCAAATTAAAGGTGTTATTATTTTTGCCCCACTTTAAAAAGTTAATGTATATTTTTGCATCTAATAAAATTTTATGGTGTCAGACACTTTTAGTGAAAAATTATATTGTCAAAATTACACCTTAAAAGATTTAGTTATATCTTTTTTAAATAATAATAATTAATTCTTTAGATAATAAATATTCCAAATAGAACAAAGTGACCAGAATCAGAACGACATTGGGATGGGGCAAAAGTGAATGCCCCTATTTAGATCATACAACTTTTAATTTTGATTCAACTATACTGCAATAAAACATAAGAATTTTTTGAAACTGAATAGAAATTAAGTTGGTTCCAAGGGGCTATAATGCAATTTTCTTTTTTCCTACCAAACTATTCTTTTCCAAGTTCCATAATTCTAAGGTTGCACAAAGACTAGATTGGATCGGGTTAAGTATCAGCCTGAAGTCTAATCTTAAATAAGGTTGGGCTGCACCTTTTGGTCTGAGAACCGTCCGATCTTGTTCATCTGGTACCAGGATTGGGTTGGAATTGGTTCACCGAGTTATTGAACTGATCCTATGGTCCAGTTGTTTTATTTTTT
>QFDD01003473.1:0-17992 GCA_006871305.1 Vachellia collinsii
TATAGGATGAAGTTACACACCTCTTCTGTTATTTCTTCCTCATCCTCTTCATCAACATCACCCTCCTCCTCCCCATCATCATTCTTCTGTGGCACAACTTCCCTGTTCTCTAACTGGTCAAGAGCAGCCTTTGCCTTGTTGAAATTGCTTATGATTCTCCTACTCTGCCACTGTGACTTTTGCCTAAACCCAAATTCTTCCATCAGTGCCTCTTCTTTCCTCTTTTTCCTCTCCATTTTCATTTCCTCCCTTTTCCTCTTCTCCTTGGGGGGATCATCTAGTCCTATGCCAGCTCGTGACCGGCGAATATCAATTCCTACAGGTTCCGTCCTGCCTGAACCCTCCTTTCCAAGGGTAGAACCTGGCGTATAACCCATTTGTTTGAGCAGCTTAAATCCAATGTTTGATTGTGGAATTGGTGCTTCCACTTTTGCTAATGTTTGCTCATCTTCTTCTTGTTGCTTTTTTTGCCTTTCGATTTTTCTTCGTTCTTGCCAGCTGAGATTTTTTAACTGCTTTTTGGACGAGTTGATCGTTGTGGTTTTCTTGTTAGAGATCTGCATCACAGAAAGGGATAATCTTTTTCATAGGTTGGGAGCTTTCTTTTCTCGAAAAATCATGATTGCTGGATTCTTCAACCATAGACCAATCAAATCCAAAGTGATTATTAACCATTGAGTATAGCTCATGGTTGCGTGTGAGATAAAGACTTTGTTGTTGTTGTTGTTATAGCTTATGGATCCGATCCTATGTTGTTATACGCTATGCTACAATAAATACGTGCAATCTCAGATGTGTGTGTCTATATATATATATGCATGTATGTATATTTAACACTTGAACTTTTAGGTATTGCCAAAGGATTAAAACCACCAAGGCATAAGAAATTAACTTACTAGCATTTATATGCTTTGAGAAACATAATTCTGGCAGCTTAATCACTTTGGCTATCCATAAATTTTAGATAGCGGGATGTAGCTCAGCATCAAGACAACTAGATTCTTGAAAGAATTAGATTTGTACAATTTCGTTCTTCCAACACTGTTGAGGAAAAGGGAGAAAAGGAGGTAACATGAATGACACACCTTCTAAGTCCAGGAAGCGAAATTTAGCCAGCTTGTGAATAAGAAGGTTTTATTGTATTTCTTGCTATCTTCAAAGGCCAAGAAAAAGATGCATTACCCAATTCATATTTTCATATTTCACTCGCATTGAGTCATAAAATTTTCTCCAAAAACCGTGGAAAAATACAAAATACAACTGACACAGAGGTCGAAAAGAAATTAAATACCTTTCTGGAAAGAGATTCAGAAGGAGCAAACGCTTCTGAAGGAAGAAACTGAGAGAGATCCCCCATATAGTCTTCATCTTGTTCTTCCCCTTGAGTTCTGTTTCTGCTCTCCTCGTCACCTTCCCTCATGTCTCCGGCTGCGAACGTCCCGGAGCACAGTAAGCCGGAGAGACACATCTTTAAAACCTCCGTGGGCCCGTTTCCCATCAACCTCAGACGGTTTATGATTAGGCCTATTAAGATTAAAATATAAATTAAAGCCCAATTAGGCCCAGCCGGAAATCTCCACTTGGGCCTATTAAGATTAAAAAAGGGGAATTACTATAAAGTCCCATATAAGAGAATTAATATTAAAAATGTCCTATTGATAACTCAAGCAGCTACCATTGACAATTCAAGTTACTTACATTTAGAACTTCTTAAAACCTTTTTGATATTAATTCTCTTACATGGGACTTTATAGTAATCCCCCAAAAAAGGTTAAAAAAAATTAAAGAAAGCCCATTATATATTTTCTTGAAAACCCCATTGGGCTCACTTAGCTGGAGAGACGCATCTTGAAAACCTCGTGGGCTCATTTACCAATGAAAATCAGATGTTTTTGCAATTGGGCCTATTAAAGATTAAAATGCTAAATAAGAGCCCTTATGTATTTCATTAAAAAGCCCACTTGGGCCCATTAGTCTGAGAAACATCTTTAAAGCCTCTGTGGGCCCACTTTCCTGTCAATATCAGATTGTTTTACCATTGGGCCTATTAAGATTATAATTTTTTTGACAAATACTAAGATTATAATGTTAAATAAAAGCCCTGTATATATTTTGTTTTAAAGCCCATTCTATATTTTGCAAAAAAAAAGTTTTTGTCATGAGAAGCCTTCAGTAGCTTGTTTCGCGCCAGAACATAACGAATTCAGCTGAGTGGACCCCATCTTAGCAGAGACTAGATGAACAGTTAAACGCCCAAGCCTTGGTGATTTTCTTATTTCTTTTCTTTCCCCTTTCTCTTTTGTATCGATCTTGACTTCTCTGATTCATTGTTAGCCACACTTCGACTTCAAAAAATTTCTGTTTAGAGATTGAGAACAAAGGCAAAGGTAAACAAATGCCAAGTTTCTGCAAATTTGATGATGGTTAGACTTTACTGTAGTGTCATTAAAGTAAGAAATACATTAAATTAGACCATTTTCTCTTTCTTTTGTTTTCGTCCTCGCCTAATTTCGGATTGCAAACGGCATTCTTTCCAGGAAAGAAACTAGTATAGTTCTTCACAAATACACTGGTTATCGAGAAAATGGTTTACAAGAACTACTATATGCATCTCATGATCATTGTCTTCTCGGCAATTTTGACTTCCCGGGGTTCCGCGTCTACTGATCCGGCTGACGGTAATTAAGTTAATTGTTGCATATTGGCACTTTTAATGGCCTTCTTCGTCGTCATTTAACTGTATTTCTTGCACTTTTGGATAAACAGTCACAGCTCTCCGAGATCTATACAAGACATTGAACCAGCCGCCGGTGTTGGAGAAATGGAATCTTGAAGATCCTTGTGAGGAATCATGGACAGGAGTAGTATGTTCTGGGTCGTCAGTCATACACCTGTAATGCAACAATCCCATTTATAGATGATGCTCATATATTTCGTAAAGTGAACTATAAACATGATCCCTGCTGCTTTGTCTCTTCGTGTCCTGCAGCAAAATTCAAGGATTGAATCTCACAGGACATCTTGGAAGCCAGCTCTATAATCTGCACAGCTTGAAGATGCTGTAAGTAATTACATGGTATTTCAAGTCTTTATCTGGATGGTAAAATGAAGCCCGAAATTCACTTACTTTATTCTGGTTTCCCAGTGATGTCAGCAACAATAACATAGAAGGGGAAATACCATTCAGCTTACCCCCGAATGCCACAAAGATGTAAGCCAAGTCCAGCCTTCTGTCTTAGCCTATTGCTTACTTTTGTAATTCTACCTTCACCAGCATGTTGTTCGGATGATTCTTGGTTGCAGAAATATGGCTTGCAACCATTTGGCTCAAAATATTCCTCACTCATTAACTATGCTGAAAAGACTACGACATCTGTGAGTTGCATGAATTTAATTTAGATTAATGAAATTTTAATTAATTTTCCCCATCCTCTTCTGAGCATGCCTGAGCGATTGTTTCTAATATCTGACAGACCCTTACAATTATCTTCTCTTGCAGGAATCTGAGCCGCAATTTGTTATCTGGACCCATTGGCAATGTTTTTACAGGCCTAGATAATCTCAAAGAGATGTATGTGTTCTTCTTCTAGTTCTTTTAATATCGCATTTCTATTTTAACAAGAGGAATGAAGAATTACATAAACCAACATTCGCAAATATTAGGATTAAAACTTATAATCAATCAAATAAATCTAAATCTAAATATCATAACGCAGCTTATTGTTATTTCACTCATTTGTTTTCACTGGAAAAATGCATGTGATGGTCAAGACGGGAGACAGGGAAAAGGGAGCTGCTTGTAATGGTAAAAAGTATGTTGGCGTGTTAAAAAGTTTAAGCGAAAAACTGACCAAAACCCTTTGCAGTAAATTTTGCCTTGATTAAGTGGTAAAGAAAAGAAATGTAAATATCTGTTCACATTTAATTGTAACATGTCACTGAGGACAAATTCCTTTCTGTAGGGACCTTTCATATAACAATTTCACAGGAGATCTACCCTGTTCATTCGGTTCCTTGAAAAACCTTACTAAATTGTAAATTCTCTTCTCTTATTTCCCCAAACCTTTTCTGCTTCACTTTGTCGCAAGACTTTATAATATCGTCATGGTGATGGTTTAATCTCTTCGCACCGCGCTTACATGCAGGTTCTTGCAAAATAATAACTTCACTGGATCAGTCACGTATCTGGCTGACCTTCCACTGACAGATTTGTAAGTTATCTTATCTGTAACAATTTTCAAAGTTTTTGATAACTGTTCCATTATTTGGCTACTTGTCTCTGTTGTCAGGAACATTCAAGGTAATCTATTTAGCGGCATTATTCCGCAGCATTTTCAGTCCATACCAAATTTATGGTTAGTGACAACTCAGTTGAGCATGGAAATTCTCCTCCTTTCTTTGCCTTTCGCTTTTGCATTTCAGTTTTTACATATTACGTTGAATAGTTACTCATGTTGCGGTGAATAATTACCCTCTTTTAATCCCAAATAGGATTGGAAGTAATACATTCCATGCAGAAGCCAATTCCCCTCCCTGGCTTTTCCCTTCGGATAGAGCACCAGTTTTATCCAACATTAGTCGCACGCCCACAACTCAGGCAAATGCCATCCAGAACCATTCCTCTCGCAAAGTGAGTGGGTACAAGAAGAAACTTCTGACTGCTGGAGGAGTAGCTTTTATGGTTGGTGGGGGAACACTTATAGTTACAGGTGTAGCGCTCTTCATTGCAATCCGCTTGAATCGATTGAGTGAACAGCGGCTCAAAATCTTGGAACGAAGCCATAGCTCATTGCGATCTCATCCAATTATTGCAACCACAGGTAATATACGAAATTACAAGTACCTCAATAAATATCTTTCCATCTTTCGTCATTTTTTCCTCTACTAATCCTTTCTTTCTGGTGATAGAAACCTTTCCTAGCACACCAGAAGAAAGTCCGCGAATCCCGCCACCGCCAATTAATTCTACATCCCTGTCGGGTCCAATGCGATTGCCTCCCCTGCCCCATAACAGAACAGGGTACACATCAAGAAGAAGTTTTTCCAGAAGACGCAAATTCTCTGGAAGGACAAGAGTTTACTCAGTGGCAGAGCTTCAGTTAGCTACAGACAGCTTCAGTGAAGACAATTTTCTTGGAGAGGGAACTTTGGGTCCTGTTTACAGAGCTGTGTTTCCAAATGGCCAAGTATAACCTTAATCTATCTTTCAAGCACTAAAATGTGATATTACTACTTTCAATCTTTATCTTGACCGCTTTCTCTTTATAGACTTTGGCTTTGGAGAATATCAAAATGGCGGGCCTGTCCTTCCACGAAGAGGAAACGTTTTTGGATGTCGTTTCCACCGCTTGCCGTCTGAGGCACCGAAACATCGTTGCGCTTAATGGTTATTGTATGGAGCACGGGCAGCATCTTCTTGTTTACGATTATGTTAGAAGCATAACTCTGGCCGATGCTCTTCACAGTGACGCGTACATGCCTTTATCTTGGCCCCTCCGTCTCCGTATTGCCCTTGGTGTTGCTAAGGCTCTGAAGTGAGTTCCTATTTTTGGCGATCATATCTCCTCATTTTCTAGCCTTTTAATTTTAGTGTCTTTAAGTCCTGGCTATTTATACTTACATATACTTATGTGCAATCACTTTGTTTCAGCTATTTGCACTCGACGTTCTCCCCTCCTGTAGCCCACGGCAACTTGAAGGCTGCCAATATCCTTCTCGACGAAAATCTGACTCCTCGTGTCAGTGACTGCGGCCTAGCCATTTTGAGACCGCTCATGAGCAACAAAGTCAAAGTAAGTCCCTGCTCCAAACAGCCTCATGTTGAGAAGAATTACATTTCCTCATGGTCGCTTTATCATTTATGTTGTATAACAAGTGTTCACAAATAATTTTCGCAAGATGACTATTTTTCCGAAATGTACCAAAAAGAGTGACCACTGACTTCTTTGGTGACTGTTGGAAATAGCGTCATGAACTCGCAACTGAAGACGCCGGCTACATTGCACTAGACAACGACCAATCAGGAATCAGCAACACAAAGAGTGACGTCTATGCCTTTGGGGTGTTGCTTCTGGAATTATTAACCGGAAGGAAACCTTACGATGAGTATGTTCTCTTCTGCAGAGGTTCATTTTTATTTGATTGTGGCTAACATCTTTTGTTTGAAATGACGAATGACACCTGTATCCGAACACAGTTCGAGGCCAATGGAGGAACAATACCTGGGAAAATGGGCATCAACGAGGCTCCATGACAATGAGAGCCTGGAACAGATGATGGATCCAGGAATTCAAGGGACTGTTTCAACCAAAGCCCTTTCTCGTTATGCCGATATCGTCTTCCCCTGCATACAGTCCGTGAAGGAATTCCGACCACCAATGTCGGCGGTGGTTGAAGCTCTTATAATCTGTTCACAAAAGCTTAACACGGGCATGGTCAACAGGGGAGGTGCAGCAGCAGATATTACTGACTTGGATTCATTTGACAGGTCTTTCCGTTCAACCAATACCTGCTTTCTTGGTTCCCCCACTTATAGCTACGTATCCGCCTGATGATACATGCAGATGCAGCTATTAAAGCAACCAAATACTTCTCTCTCAAGTGTAAATTCCTCCGAGATACAGATTCTTGATGTCGCAGATTCTGTTCGTGAGAACTCATGATTAGAACAAAGTTTCTGCACCGCTGGCATCTGCGTATTCCAAATGTGCAAAATGCCACTACACCTAAGCCTTTCTTAATAAACGTTCTATGCTAGAAGTATTTCTGCCCCTTTTATTGGGTTTCCTTACAATCTTTTAATAAAGGACATGCAATAAGCAAGAGCAACTATTAAATCAATTAAGTGATATCTATCTGGTTACCATAATAAAAGTGATTGAGACTACACCTCTAATTAAGTACCAACTTCTAGGAAACCTCACATTTATTATACTTGGTATTTAATTATTCTAAATTTTTTAATGTCCCCATGCAGCGTTAAATAGTTATTACAATTGTTTTTATTTTCCTTTTAAAAAATAAGAATACTAACTTCTATATTTTTTTTCACATATCATTTTATTCAGCCTGCGAAACACGGGTTTGAGAGTTCACAACCATGTGTGCCTATTGTTGGAAACTCGCACCGTTATTGGCTTTTGCAAGACGGTTCTCTCTCTATATATTTATATATCACGTAATAATTGCCGATCAAAGCGACTGACCACTTTCCCTTCCATCTAAATCAGACGCTTATATCATGAGATTTAAACGATATGTTGTTGTCCATCCTAGTCATAAGCATCAGTAGAATTCAAAACTAATAGCAGACCAAAAAGGAATTTTTAATTGTCCAGATTTGATGCCAAGTAGAAGCAGGAAACAGACGTTTTACCCAATAAAAAGTCTCCTCCTCCTCCAACAAATTTCATCATGATCACAGAAAAGCTACCCTCTTTATGCTCCAAGGCCAGCAGACAGAAGAGCGTTAATCTCTCCAATTATATTTACAGGTCTTCCGTCAAAAATGGATGAAAGTGTATCCTCACACAGTTTCTTCAGCTCCCTCGTCCTCGTCAGAGCTCCATCCTGCATTCCACACAGAAATTAAATCCTTTTTATTTATGTATCATTTATGTTGGAGTGGGGATGTCAATGCTTGGTTGCAGATCGCTGAACACGTTTTTCCATTTCTATTGTAGCTGCACGTTTTTTCCATGGTTAAGGAATTAAAGGACAAAAAAATCCTCCCTCCAATCTTCATGTAGGTGCTAATTGAGAAGTTTATTTTGATTCTAAATGTAAGAATTAAATATCCTTTGTTTCCCTCATTTATTATTTTTTTTAAACTGCCCCAATTGACTGCCCATGTTCATGTGTACAATCTTGGGATAGTTTTCAATGTAAATATCCAAAAGAGATGTATTTTAGGGAATCCAACAGGCATTTTTCTACAAATAACCAACTAACCTAATTTCCTTAATCTATATGAATTAGTTAATTAGTTGCTATATTTAGGACCAGAATGAGTAATTAAGATTAGTTTTGAAAAAAATAACTAAAACCTTGAAGCTTGAACTTTCCCATAGAAAGATGGCTTTGTGATATTAAACTGAACCAATAGATATTGTATCCAGTGTTAGATAATACAGGCGGCGGCCTTAAATCAATCTATCAATTTCGTTTCTATAATATACGACTTACCTAGAATATATTGAAAACAAAGAAAGATCAAGCACATGACAATAAACTCACTTGCTTGGGCCACGATGAGGATAAAGAGTTCTGCAACTCCATCCGTTTGGTAGCCAGGTCCTTCAACCCCTCTTTCAACTTCATTTCGTGATGCTTCTTTTCCACCAATGAGTTGACTAGTCTGTCTAAGAATCTGAATTCCAGCCCAACACCACAAACAATTAACACAAAGATCAAAAGCAAGTCAAGTTAAGCACTTGATCTGGCACTTTTGAAGTTTGAATTCACAAGTCGCTCATCTTATAACAAATCAGTAAACTGGATAAAACCAGAAATCTCTACAAAACAGTAGAACATCATCTGCACACTTGGCAAGTCGATCAATAGTGGAAGATTATATCTGTTTATTCTTAATTATGTTCCGTTTAAGATAAATAACAAATTTCTAGATATGTTCTATTCAACTACAGTTTGACATAAGACCAGTTCGTGTGCCCTTTTCAAAAACAATCACTTCAATAATGTGTGCCTTTAAGTCTAAACCACAACCTCCTTGTTGGAAAAACTAATTGAATGAGTAAGCTTTAACTTTATAAATTAGCTTCTCTTTCAAGGGATCATATTTCAGCTCTATTTAGTTATCGCAGTGCTTAAAATGTGATACAATCAGGATTTAACTCCATGAATTAGCCTTTCACAGGGGAAAACTCATAAACAAATTAAAGAAAAGAGACATGAAAATATTTGGCAAAGAAGCTAGTCTTTACCAATTAGAAGAAGCCATAACCTACAATGAGGAGTTGAATGTAAACAAAGGATAAATAAAAATGAGCATGAAATGTTAGGTTTAAGATATGATACAACCTTTTGGAGTTGAGAATCAAAATCAAATCCCTGGTCTTCCTATTTGTCAGCAATGAAATTGCTAGGTGAACATCAGATTGCATTGTTTCTATGGAATCAGGAGCATGCTGTTGCAGGACCAAGGGAGCAACTGCCTGTACTAGATGTTGCAGGGACAAAGTTTCCTCATTCCTCAACTCAGCCAACCGTTGGGTTAAAAAGGCTTTCAACTGATGTCACATGATTAAAAAATTTTAAGATTTAATCTGGGTATGAAAACAACAATATCAAACTAAAAAGTCCATCATGATCTTGATGACTGTTTGCAGGCAGAAAGAGTGAAAAGGAAAACAAGCAAAACTGGCAAGAATTATGTGTTAGATCTATCATGTGCACAAACCTAGAAAATTGAAATAACAAAGTCTTAGCAACAGCAAGATCAACAGTATTAATCAAGGGCACACATATAATGTGTACCTCATATAGATCATCAAGAATCTTATTTCTGTAATCCGTGTCTAGAAGCTGACTCCTTTCTTCCTTGTTCTCAATCAAATTAGTTGAGCTATCTGGAAAAGAAGTCTGATCATCCATTGGCACGTTTGAGGAACTAAAATCATCAATCACATCAACTTGAGGAGTCTCAACACTAATATCCCAAGATATATCCAGATCCAAGCCATGTTCTTTATTAGATGTTGTCAAACTGGAGCCTGCTGTATCAGTTGGTGAAGTCTGTACGTCACTAGCATTAATGATCTCATAAGGACCCAAACCATTACCCGCATCATCTGTTTCTTCCACAGTTCCAATGTTCCAATCAATTTGTGAAGTCTCCGCAGAAATGTCCCAGTCAATATCAGGGACAGCGACTTCTGTATTACTTTTTGCAGTATCATTTTCACTCAAGTTAACAGTATCCGCAACAAGAATCTCAGAGCCAACAGAGACATCTAAGGACGGGGGATGTTCTCGCATGTTCCTCAAGTTCTGTAGAACAGTTTCTGAAGATTTCTACAATCATATTTTTTTTTATTTAAGTTAATGTATGAAATGAACCATAGAAATCCTGAATTTATCCCTACAATAAAACCATCGGTAAAAAAGTATGCGTATAAGATATTAAAGATTGCCTATTTTGCCATACGTCTTTTTCAGTGTGAGCATCTCTGACAATATTGGAATAATACTCCACTGCCTGAGATATGTTGTCACTATTTATAACTTCCAAAATTCTGCTAAATGTGCCAGGAAGTGATTTTGCTGTCTCCAAAAGTTCTGATCTAACATTTTTTCCCTGCAATATATCTAACTATATTACCCCCTTGTAACCAAAAATAAACTGCATTCACAACCACTACAGGACTTTATGATTGTGACCTGTAAGCCCAGCTCTTGACAAGCTTCAGCATATTTGGCAGCTGACATAGCTGCACTTCTTTTTATATCAGCTTCTTTGCGGTCTAGTTCAGCTAGCTGTTGCTGAACCTTTTGCACTTGTTTTCTCTGATAAGGACTTCATATTTGAAACAAATACTCAGTAAAAAAAGTAAATGAAAATAGTTAAGAAATATAATATTCATTAAAAAGTTCGATGTTTCACGCTTACATTTCATAGTTCACATTTTGAACCATAATCTGTGCAGCCTCACCTAGGAAAACATTCTCCTTCTCATAAGAACGCACAATTGCTTCCCATGCACCCTGCCCGAGTAATATAATATAGTTCACATTTAGCATGTTAACAGTAATCTCGGGACTTGTGGGGCTGAGGAGTTAATCTTAGAGAGTGAAGGGAGGGGAAGAAAGAGAGAAGACTATCTTACAGAAGCACCAGATAACCGGCCAAATATGTTCCGGCTTTCTGGAGTAGACTTCAAGAGAATATCATATATCTGTCTGGCCTCAAAATAACCAATCCCTGAAAATAGCAAGTCGCTGGATGATAAAAACAGTTATAAATACCAGCTCTATGGCACGATATGAAGGAGGGAGCACCAAAGATGGCAACCCTGAGCCACGGGCTTTGAATTTTGAAGTTGCTTCTTTTTTCCCCCAAGTAAATGCTTTGAGGTTGGTTTTAATTTCATGTTATGTTAGTTCATCCTCAGCAAAAGCATTATGTCGCCTTTTCATCAACTTTCTTGTTATGATATCAGCGAACACATTAGGAACACGAGAAAAACAGCCAACTCATCTATGTGAAAAAGAAAAACATAAAATACCAATCTTCAACAAGATAAGAATAATTTTCATCCTATCCTTGGTACCAAATACACGAACCTTCAGGGTCTAGGGTTTGAAAATAGGGATCAGTATCCCTGGGGAGCGACGAGAATTCCTTCAATATGCGGGCTCTTATCGCCGCCAGTCGTTTCCGCCAATCCGCGGGTATTCTCTTCCGATCAACCAGCCACTCTGCAGTCCGACCAAATTGAAAATTAGTTATAGTCTAGTCAAATCAGTGAACCCACCAAAGAGAAAATCAGACAGTAAGAATAAGTTGAAGTGGGGTAATAAGTTATAAATGAATCCGCCACCTAGAAGACGAGAAAATGTGATGTCGATAGGGAGGTTGCGAACACCATCGGGAGCCTGCATTTTCTGGGAAACGGGATGACGATGAAAAGGCCGATGACTAGCAGTGCCTGCGTTATTCACTTTCACTAGTCAGTTGCTCCAAGCAATCGTGCTTCATTAGATCCCCCGGTTTGCCATATGGACTTGTTTTCCTCTTCCGTAGGTGCTTAACCGTCGTTTCCAATTATAATTGAGAATTTATTGCTGCGAAATATGAAATTGTGATTTGATTGAAGGAGGAAATTCATTCCAGTGAGAAACAATCGATTAATTGGAGTCAATTGGAGGAAAAAAGAATCAACAAGTTGGGACAATTAAAATCCAATCAAAAGCCCTTTCCAGCGTTTCTTATACACCGTGCATTTCACCGTGATTGCCTTTTACATTTTGTGCAACTAATAACTTAATTGAGAAATTCCTAAAATTGAAATATATTTTAGATTTGTCATGAAACGAGAGTTTGAGAGTAGAAGAAAAAATTGAGAAAAAGGAAGCAAGAAAACATATCTCATTCACATGTGATTCTTATATCCATACAACCTTTTGTGCTACAATCCTATCGATAGGCACCAAATCCTTTCAAGAATTACAATGTTATAAATATAAGAATTAATCACCTTATGATACAACATAAAGACATTGAAAGTCATAGTCTTTAATCATAAATGGAATCATAAGAGTCTATGTGGTTATGAACATCCAATATGACTTTAAGAGTATAACTCCAAGAGATAAAGATTATGGACATTCACACTTGATGATATTGTAATATTCATAACACTCTCCATTTGATGTCCATAAACAAATATTATGCCTAATTAAAACCTTACTATGAAAAACCCAGTGGGATAAAAACATAGTGAATAAAAAAGAGTACACAATATGTATTGAAGCTGCATCGTTAAAAACCTTACCAGGAAAACCCAGTGAGACAAAACATTGGTTAAGGAAAAAAGAGTGCAGCATTATCTTTTCTCCCCTTAGAAATTGTATTAATTTTGCTTCTTTATATGATGAAGACATCACTTTTACTCCCCCTAATGACAATATAACTTATTGTGAGTATATTTTCTTGAATGCGACTGTCATGGATGATTTCTTATGCAGCTGATCTCCTTTTGTTATCTGAACTATGCATGAATTCATTATCATTTCTTCTAGATATGTTGAATATTCCATATACCCTCCATTATTTGCCTTATGCACCATGGAACTCACAAAAAAATTATTATGAAAATAATCATAACATATCCTGCAAAACTTAGTCACAATATAACATTATCATAGAATAACATATAGGACGTCTGATCCATTAAACTCAAAAAATATATAGGACATATAATGATGTTCTTTGGGCATGCTCCTGGTATGTTAAATTCTTCAAGGATTTTTTTATACGCATTTCACTGTTCATTAAGCCATATGTATAGGCTTTAACAATATTCAATAGACGCATACATTTTCATATCCTACCAAATCAATAATTATTTTTCATCCACCACAAAATAATATAACTTGTCATGATCATCATATCATTGTGAAAACTTTTGTTGTCACAAAAATGTTCCCATATCATATAGTAATTTTGTATTTCATGTGTTTGGACTGCAGGTCCATTATTGTCACATTGAAATAACGTAATCGTATTTTCATTGCGTCTTTCATTTTTATCTTCTGATCATGGCCAATCACTTTTCTGTCTACTTTGCACAACAGATTTATGTAGAAGATCTTCATTTAATCATATGATATTATTATCAAAACTATTGTCAACAACTTTATCTTTTTCGGTTCCCTTTGTCTTCCATATGACATAACTTGTTGAAATCTTAATATTACTTTTCAGGTACATGAACCTCTCTTAAGGTTTTGCAATCCATCTTACTGATATGCTCCTCTTTATCTAAAGTGTAATATTTGGAACCGATTGTTTATCATGTTTCAGACATGTCTCATTTTATTTATACTAATTGGAGCATTTTTAGCTAGAATATAATATTTACTTATACTCATTCAGGTCAGTAATAGCATTTGGCAAATATTCTACAATTTTTTTCATGAATGCAATATTTGATGAACTTCTTGTTCATACTACTACCTTTGAGGATCTACATGTCATAATGCATCCAATATGTTTTCTTTTCCAGCTACTCAATTTCTGTCCCTAGTATGGAAAAATTTTGTCAAATGACAATAAACTAATAATGCAATACAAGCCTCATAAACCCATTTGCTCCATTTAGAAACATAATTTTGTTTCATTTAAAGACAAATAAGGAAGAGAATTTTGCCCAACATTTATCTCTACTTTCCATCTATGTGCATTGTGGTGGATAAATAAGAATAAATATTGTACATTCAAATCTTTAAGATGGAAATATTTGGCTCCTAATCAAAAGCCGATTCCAATGGGAGAATTTCGTTGGCTTGACATGTATAAGTGCTACAATTATCAAGTTAGATATGTCAATACTGAAATGAAAATCTTGTTCTCATAAGTATTGATCAAACTATATATGGAGGTTTTAATAAATGATTTATAGATCGTATAATCTAGAAATTGTTCACTCATAAACATAATGATTTATTCAAGCAATCTTGTAAACTTCAGGCTGCAAGCTACTAATAATTACACGTGTAACCATCTTATAGATGCATCTATCAAATTTATTGAATACTTGTATGGTTTACATGATTTTCGAATTGGCCCATATAAGTTAATATATTTCCAGAAATGTAGAGATCAATTTCAAATCATAACTAATGATCTTCTCATGATCCATATTCTATTGAGAACAAGCAGCACATAATAACTTATGAATTATATAATATGTTGGCTATTCATGAAGAATCTTCTGGTTCTTGAGTGAATGCCAATACATAATATTTTGATCATTTGTTATATCATATTTTTGACTTGGATGATCTAACAAGTCATGCCAACAATAATCTGTTTGGATCGGTAAACTTTTGGTTTACTGGAACTTTCCAATTTTCATAACATATTGATTTAAAATTTCAATATGACATATTTAACATAGATCCATTTTGGGAGGTCAAAGGCTTATATGAAGTATATGAGTACAAAATTAGTTCACACTTGTATTCTAACAATCTCCCCGTCAAGGTGTGAGTCATATAAACATGTCTTCCTAATTCATATATTTCACTTTGAAGTCTATTTGCTTCCTAGCTCATATAATTTTAGATTTCAATCTAACTAAGCTATCACTGTTAGCTATATCACACTATAGCATATTTTTCCAATAATAACATTTTAACAACTGTCAGCTTGGCAAAGCTATCAATACACCTCCAGTAAGATGGAATTAAATTTACCAACGGTAACTAATGCGATAGCATCATAGCTAAGCTAGTAATAATATAATATACCTAGTATTAAACTCAAATTAAAGCCGCTATTGACCAAAACTCCAAAAAAACCTTTCAAAGGGAAGGAAATAAATTCACTAAAAGATGAAAATAAATTACTAATGTAACTGTTTATTAAATTATTCCTCAGCACCACAGCTTGCAAAACTGATTCGAATTCTCACGTCATTGGCAATGTCGTTTTCCCCCCCAAATAATGACGTTTCCATCTTTTAGTAATGTAACTAAGATATAATTATCTTATTGCACTTCAATATCTAAAATCATTTCATTGATTTTAACCATAAGATAAAATTCGGTTGAGATTAACTGAACAAAATGTGCCCATAAGACAACTAAACACATTGGTTTCATTGAACAACTAATATTTCATATGTCTCCACCATTTATAAGGGATTTCACCATATATAAAATGTAAGTCACAAAGTTTACATATATCTAGCAAAACCCACAAAATAACCACCAGATTATTGCTTCATGGATTCTAGGACACATACCTTGTGATCTTATCCAAGTCCAATTCTCATGTATTTTACCCATTATCTCTCCATAATGGTAAGTCACTTTTGCCAAGAGATCCCCTCTATGCATTTCTACCACCATCATGGTACTCATGTTGAGACTTTCCATCCAACAACATAGTGCTTATCAGGTCATAACTCATAAGTAAATCTTAGCACATGCTTTCATCAGGTGAATGATTCACCATGCTAGGTGGTTGTGCCCGAAAGTTAATATTATACCAAACGGTGTAGTTTTACTATGCTATCATTTTGTTATGTATATAATCTAGAATATTCTCATTGTTGTACAGGTGGCTACCAGTGCTTGTATCCGTACATAGCCTACTGTTAATAAATAGTATAAGCTCAGGGACCTTTTTTTCATCCCTTAGAGCATTATTCAATTGCAGTTTTCTCTTGGTATCAGAGTGGTAGACACGCGTCACCTATGGCCTCCTTAGAGCAACCCTCTTCCCTTATTCACCTATCATGTCCTAACCCTAATATTACCTTAGCCGACCCCATTGTCTCTGCCACAGCTACCTCACACGTCCCTGTCTCACCTAATGCCATTCCCAGTAACAGCGGCGTTAACCCACACACAGCACCTACTCCTTCCGTCAACCCAGCCCTAAACCATTTCTCCCTCAATCTTCAACCTCACACCGTCGACGCCCTTCCCACTCCATATCTTCCCACCAAAACCATTCCTCTTCTCAACTCTTTGAACTAAGTTAGCTCTGTGAAATTTGATGGGATAAACTTTCTTGTATGGGAGTCTTTGCTGCTACCTATTATTCGAGGACATCGACTTGATGGACATATTTTTGGCACCAAGGCTGTGCCACCAGAATACACCCTCGATGCAGATGCCAATGTCGTGCCGAATCCTGCTTACGATGAATGGGTCGTTGCTGATCAACTGTTACTCGGTTGGCTCTACAGTACGATGACCGTAGAGATTGCCTCCCAACTGACTAGCTGCAGGACATCTCGTGACCTTTGGCTTGCGGTGAAGAACCTTGCCGGTGCTAATACTCGTGCTTGTGTTCAGTTGCTCCGCTATGAATTTCAGCATACTAGGAAGGGTTCACTCAAAATGGATGAGTATCTGTCAAAAATGAAGGCACTCTCCGATAAACTTGCATTGGTCGGTAGTCCAATATCCTATGATGATCTTATCTCGCAAGACTTGTCGGGTTTGGATGGGGACTACAACCCCTTGGTTATTTTTCTATCCGACAAAACTGACCTCACATGGCCTGAGTTACATCTGAAGCTGTTGATGTTCGAAGCCCGTTTAGAGCAGCTCCATTCCTCCTCTGTCTCCTTTGTTACCATGGGCTTTGCTAATGTTGCTATACATTCAGGCTTTCAGGATTCCAGAAGTGGAGGACGAAGTTTTTTGAGAGGCCATGGAAATTGCGGTCGTGGAGGATGAAGTGTCTCTAAACTGTGATCTCATGACTCAAAGTTTGAGATCTCTGATAAACCGAAGTGTCAACTTTATAAGAAGCTTGGGCATGAAGTACGCTCTTTCTATAAACGCTATGACCGTGACTATGATGGTCCAGAGACTAAGCATTCGGGTTCTTCCAGTTCCTCTATTCCTTCTGCTTTTACAGCCACCAGTGACACTCTCAATGATCCAGCTTGGTATTTTGATAGTGGTGCCACTCATCATGTTACTACCAGTTCAGGCTCAGTTGAAGCCAAGGACACTGATTCAGGTAAGCAACGAATTCTGGTTGGTGATGGAACTCCATTGAATATCACACATACTGGCAATTCTGTTTTACCATATTCTGATTCAAAATGTCTGAAACTGACTAATGTTCTAGTTATGCCCAAGATTACTAAAAATTTGCTGAGTGTTAAGAAATTAACAGAAGACAATGATGGTTATGTCTCCTTTTACTCACATGGATGTTTTATGAAGGACCTGCATAGTCTAAGAGTCCCAAGCAGTCTAAGAGTCACTGTTCTGCTTTTGTTTCTGTTTTAGAATCTTAGCATGGCCACCCTAGTAGTAAAGTTTTGGGTCAAGTATTGAAATAATGTAATGTTCCCAGTTCTATCATCAATAAAGATTCTGTTCAGTTTTGTGACTCTTGTCAATTAGGAAAAACATCATAGATTGCCCTTTGCCTTATCACATTATAGAGCTATTAAACCCTTCAATTAATTCACACTGATTTATGGGGTTCTTCTCCAATTACCTCTACCAGTAGACACAAATACTATATAAGTTTTTTGGATGATTTCATTCGTTTCACTTGGGCCTACCCATTATGATCCAAGAGTGAAGCCTTGACAGCTTTTATTTATTTTCAGAAAATGGTTGAAAATCAATTTGATTGCAAAATTAAGGTTCTTCAAAGTGATTGGGGTGGTGAGTTCAAGAGTTTTCAACCTATTCTTGACTCAAGTGGTATTGTTTTTAGACATCCTTATCCCCATACCTCAGCACAGAACGGTAGAGTTGAGAGGAAACATAC
>QFDD01003474.1:0-17972 GCA_006871305.1 Vachellia collinsii
TTAATCAAACGTCTTGATGAGGCACCACCTGCACCTCTTGTATTCCATGTCATGACAATCATTAAAAGACTATATAAATAAAGAGATAGGACAATCATTAAAGACCAACTACTGGGCTTCACGCTCTACCACCATACTTTGACAAGGAATCTCATCATTGACAACTATAGGATTAGATCTCATAACATCATTATCCTTACAAATAGTATCACTAGCACCTGGATCAATTGGGTCCCTTGCATTAGGATATAATTGAGAGACTTGACTTTCTAAAGATAATGGCTTCTTACGTGCACCCACTTTCTCTTTGCCCAAAGATTCCCTTGCTTTATTTATAGTATTATTATTCGGGCCCACCACATCATTCACCTTTGTTTTATTTTCAACGTGTGTTGTACCTTGAGAAGCCATTTTATTCTTAACATTTAAATATACCTCCATCGGGCCCACGACATCAGATTTATGTCCACCCTTCCTGTTTCTCGTTCCCATTTGTCTTGTAGGATATTTAAAATTGATTTGTTGAGCATCCGAAGTAGGATTCCGTTGAATCAACATCTCCCTACTATCACGGCGAAAATTCTTACTATCTTTTGCAACAGTTGACTCCTCAACAAAATCATGATTCTCCTCATTAAGTGCCATAAAGCGTCACCCAACAAAACCTCTATTTTGTCGCAAATCACGCGTAGAATCTCTCGATGAATTACTGTTACCAATCAGAGGACTACACTGCAATCTTCTCCGGCGAGAAACCACCATCCACTCACCAAACTGGGGTCCCTGCTCCGTCATAGGCGCCTGTGAATCTTGTTCCAGAACGGAATCCGAAGGCCCAGACTTGACAGGCTCCACCGTTTTTGTTACCAAACTCTTCCTCAGACAGTGATTGGCATCATGCCCATATCGGCCACATGAAAAACAAATCAAGTGCAACCCTTCATATACTACTTTCTTTTCTTTTCCATCAATTAACAATGAGGGCAACAACGGTTTAGTACCAAGGGTAGAGGAATATCTATCCATTTCCTGAGTCGGTGTTGTTGTGATTGTGAAATTGAGAGAGAGCGGGATCGGAGTGTAAGTGATAGAGAGAGAGCGGGATCGGAGTAGAGAACGTGGTCCTCCGGCTCCTACATCGGAGGAGACAGATGCGATGGTGAGAAGTAGGAAAAAGGTGCGTGAGGAAGGAAGCGGCTTCTCGGGGGATTTAACGTTGGTACCAAGGGTAGAGGAATGGATGCGTGATGAGGAAGCTTCCAGTACTGAGAAATCTACTGGAGTTGGTTCGTCAGGTTTGAAGAAGTCTTATAAGGAAGCTTGTGTTGCTCTTGATGAAGGAATGGAAATGGTTGATGATGATGATGGTGATGGTGATGATGAATGGTGGAAAGGTGAGGGCTGGCAATCTAGAATTGAAGTGGAAATGACGACGAAGGGCCCTAATATAAGGGTGTCTCCTGAGTTTCGACAGAGGCTGGCACAGAAGTGGTCCACTTCCTTGATTGTCCGATTGCTAGGACGTATTGTGCGTGAAGATCTCCTTGCTAAGAAGCTTCAGCAGTTATGGGGGCGCAAAGGCTGGGTGAAGACGATGGAAATTGGGTCAGGCTATTTTCTGGCTAAATTTGGTAGTAAAGATTATGAATTTGCATTGACAGGTGGTCCGTAGACTTATATGGACCATTATGTTGCAGTTCAACAATGGCAAGCTGGGTTTGATCCTGACGAGGGTGCCGTTTCAAAGTTAGCTGTATGGGTTAGAATTCCTAAATTCCCTGTTGATCTGTATGATAGGGGTATCCTATATGTTGTGGGCAGTCAGATTGGACGTGTTCTTAGAGTGGACAAGAACACGACAAGTCAAACAAAAGGGCGGTTTGCACGAATTTGTGTTGAGGTTGATCTGCAAAAACCGTTGTTGCCCTCATTGTTAATTGATGGAAAAGAAAAGAAAGTAGTATATGAAGGGTTGCGCTTGATTTGTTTTTCATGTGGCCGATATGGGCATGATGCCGATCACTGTCTGAGTAAGAGTTTGGTAGCAAAAATGGTGGAGCCTGTCAAGTCTGGGCCTTTGGATTCCGTTCAGGAACAAGATTCACAGGCGCCTATGATGGAGCAGGGACCCCAGTTTGGTGAGTGGATGGTGGTTTCTCGCCGGAGAAGATTGCAGCGTAGTCCTCTGATTGGTAACAGTAATTCATCGAGAGATTCTACGCGTGATTTGCGGCAGAATGGAGGTTTTGTTGGGTGACGCTTTATGGCACTTAATGAGGAGAATCATGATTTTGTTGAGGAGTCAACTGTTGCAAAAGATAGTAAGAATTTTCGCCGTGATAGTAGGGAGATGTTGATTCAACGAAATCCTACTTCGGATGCTCAACAAATCAATTTTCTTGGAATAGGCAGCCTAAATCTTTTGGAATATCTATCATTGTGGCTATTGCAATTGGCGAATGCATCAGATCTTTGGATAAAGTTGAAGAATTTGAGAAATCTGAAGGTTTTTTATTTGTTTTTAGTTACCGACCGTGATACTCCTTTGGAACTAATATCAAATCTTCATCAATTAAAAGTGTTTAAACTTGGCACCTTTTCAACTGACTATGACGGCTTAGATGAGAGGGAACAAAAAAAATTTCAAGCGTTGGAGGACTCATCAAACTTGGAGGAATTGTGGGTGGAAATAAAATCTGAGAGTGGTCTCAACAAATTATTTAAATCAGCCAAGTTTCAAAGCTGCATATATGGCCTTGGGCTGCGGCTTCATGATCAGGCCCAATTTAATATGCCATTATTATTGTCAACCATGTCAAAAATGAAGCACTTGCAACATGTTTTCTTTCATTTTGTGCGTAATGTGATAGATCCTTCTGTTTATAACTCATGTTGTCTATCCACGCTTCGAAGTGTGAAAATTATAGGTTGTCACACAATACATCATTTGACGTGGTTAAAGTATGCTCCACTCCTTCAAGAACTAACTGTTCGACAATGCTCATCAATGGAAGAAGTTATAAAGGGAGAAATATTAGATGAAGATGGGAAAGATAGAGAGAATGTGGATTCTATATTCCCTTCTCTCGTAGAGCTGTATTTGTTCGTGCTGCCAAATCTTCGGAGGATTCATGAGAGAGTCTTACCTTTCCCTTTCCTAAGATCCATCAAAGTGCACAGCTCTGAAAATTTGAAGAAGTTACCGTTGGATTCTAATTAAGCCAAGCTAAGTTGGAGCTTATTAAAGGATCTGAAATGTGGTGGGACAACTTGGAGTGGAATGATCCAGCCACTAAAGCCACTTTCCACTCGAAATTCCAAGAGTGGGGTTTTTGAATACTACTCTCTCGCAAAGGTAAATGTATTTCAGATTAAAGTTCCAGTATAATTAATATTAGTCTTTTTAATCCTATTTAATTTATATAATTCAAAATATTTTTTGTTTTGCCATGGTCTTTACTACTCTTGCGTTTGCGATACGCCGTGATTTTATTAGCTTGATATTATTAGTTTTCCCTTCTCGTCTAATTTAGTTTGAATATTGATGAGGGAGTGGAAACTCTCCTTTCCTTTCCTTTTTTTCTTTGAATATTTTTGGATTAAAATTGCAAGGATTCAAATATAATATTTATAAAACTATTATTATAAGTTTACTTGAAAAATAGATAATAAATTTAAGCTATTAAAATTTGATCAATGCAGCTGTAGAATATTATTAAAATGATTTATAAAGTATATTTTTGTATTTTTTTTATTACAATTTAAATTGTGTAGATCAAATTTTAACAATTTTAAGTTTGTATATTTTTATGTGAAATTGTAATAATAGCTTTACTAATAATTTAGTTGTGCATATATATATATATTAACATATTTTATAACGCTATTAATCTAATTTTACACTAATCTATGATGGTTTTAACAGTTTAAAATATATGATGCAAAACGTAATTTTTAATCTGCATGCCTCCCTGTCTATTTCTCACTTTGAATTATGAACATAACTAGGAATTGGAATTTGAATTCAGTAAACTTAATTAGGTTCTATTAATGAAATTCTGATGTTTAGTTAAGATAATAAATGTTCTTGCATGACAAGAGCGTATAGCTCAAATGGCATCTGGACACTCCTTAAGCAAAAGGGATTATGTAGGTTCTATACTCTATATGTGGTAGTAAAACAAATAAAAATAACTGTTCTTGTAATTAAAAAGTGTTGTAGAAGAGGGCGTTGCCTCGTAAAAAAAACATATTTGATTTATTCCCTAATCCATTTAACTTAGATTTATGAAAGAGGAAACTCCTCAAGACACGCTACCCCACATCAGTGGGCTCAATACAATCCATGCATAGCAGGTGAATAATTTCCCCTAGAGCACGTCGAAAAGGGTGATATCCATGCATGCAACTCAATGCTTGTTTTGCCAGGTGATTTGCAACAATGTTCGCAGTCCGAGGAATGTGCTTGATGTCCAATTCCCATTCTCGATCACACAGAGTACGAGCTTCCATAATCAAATCCTCATCAGGGTGTGAAGATACATCTTACTCACTCAGGAGTTTCACTACTTCTAGAGCATCAGTTTCGACCACAACCATCCGTACCCCATAGTCCCAGGCCATTTTCAACCCGAGCATTAGAGCCGAGAGTTCTGCTATCAACTCATCTCTATCGCTAGTTTTTTGCATAAAGCCTGCAAGGAAGTTACCTAACTCATCCCGAAGTAGCCCACCACAACTCACAGAGCCAGAAGCATATGCACCATCAATATTAAGCTTCGTCCACCCCGATGGGGGAACGCACCATCGATCTTCTCTACTATATACCACCTGGCCGTTCATGTTAGTTCCTACTAGCTTATCTCTAGCTTGTCTCAGGCTCCTCGTAATAGATTGAGCCTTCCCTTTAACGGTATAATTGCTTGTACTTCTTCCTTCAAATATGCACTCATTCCGTCGTTTCCAAATCAGCCAGCAAAGTGTGGCAAACAACGGACCCCACCTTTCATCTTCCACTCTTATCTGTGACCGGATGTTCACCCTCAGCCAATCATCGACATTGGATGAAAAGAAACATCTCTGTATCGGGCGCGGTACGATCTGAAGCCACATATCCTTTGTGTCCATATAGTTGCGAAGCATATGCAGTAAGCTCTCTGATGCTTGCCTGCAGATCGGACACCCACTATTAGTAGCCATGCCCCTTCGAACCCTCTGTTCATTCGTAAGAAGCTTAGCCTAAAGTGCTAGCCACAAAAATGTTTTACACCTTGGTATAGTGTCAAGCCTCCATAGTTGCAACCAAACAGCATCACCTCTACTTTGCTCATTCGAGATGGCCTTGTAGGCCGATTTGATGGTAAAGACACCATTCCTATCATCCTTCTAGCGTGCAATACCTCTTGCATCATTAACTTCCGTTCCCTCAACAACATGTGCCCATGCTTTCTTAATACCCTTCCAGGTGTTGCTTCCTAGCCTTTCTTGATCAATCACTGGAATAATGTCATCCCCACATTTATATTTGCTTCTCAAAACCTTCTCCCAAAAGTCATCTCTGCGGGTAATCAATTGCCATCCAAGCTGAGTCATAAAAGCCTGATTTTGACTTCGTATATGCTTCAGCCCCAACCCACCATTCTTTTTTGGCTTGCAAACTATATCCCAAGCAACAAGATGTGGCTTTTGTTTCTTAGAACTAGACCCCCACACAAAACTCCGGTTGCTCATCTCAATGCTTTCACAAGTGTGAACTAGGAGCAGTGTTGTTTGCATAATGTAACTGACTGAGGCCACCAAAGTGGCACGTCCCGCTAAAGACAAGGAATTAATTTTCCAGTTTGAGAGATGCTTACAAACCTTATCCACAACATCCTTAAAGCTCTCCTTGGAAACCCTTTTGTGGTGCAAAGTGACCCCTAAGTATTTCCCTAGCTCTGTAGCTGACTGGAATTCCAACGTAGTGCTGATCTCTGAACGTTGCGTGTGATTTACCATATTTGAGAAGAACACACGAGTTTTGTTAGCATTGACTTTCAACCCGGAGCTTGCACAAAATTGATCAAGGCACTCACGAACACACTAGGCCTGTTGAATGGAAGCGTCAGCAAATAAAACAATGTCGTCAGCAAAAAGAAGGTGTGAGATAGGCGGCCCGTTCTTACAAAGCTGAATTGGAGTCTACGTCTTATTTTCCATATGCTCTTGTATTAAATGCGACAGTCTTTCCATGCAAATAACAAACAAATATGGTGAGATAGGGTCACCCTGTCGAACTCCCCTCGTCGGTGAAAATCTGTCAGCATCCTCTCCATTCCAACTAAGTTGCATACTAGGGGTTGTTACACAACTATATATAACCTCAATAATATGTGCTGGGATCTCAATTTGCTCAAGACAGTGACGGAGGAAACCCCAGTTAACTCTGTCATAGGCCTTCTTAAGGTCTATCTTTATAGCCATATACCCCCGTGTCCCTTGCATATTCCGCATCGAGTGGATACCTTCCTGAGCAATGATAACATTATTAGAGCTATGTCTTCCGGGAACAAAACTACATTGATTGGGGCTGATTACCTTTGGCAGAATGGGTTTCAATCTATTAGCTAGAATTTTGGTAACTGTTTTGAAAATCACGTTGCACAAGCTGATAGGTCGCAAGTCTTTAAGCTCCTCCGGGTCCTCCTTCTTCGGGATGAGGACAATTCGCGTATCATTTATCCCACGGAGAAGAGAAGGATCCGTTCACATCTTCTTTACCAGATCAATAACAGATTGCCCCACATGTTTCCATTGACTTTGATAAAATAGGGTGTTAAACCCATCCGGCCCTAGTGCTTTAAAGGCCTCCACACTAAACAAGGCTTGCTTGATCTCTTCGTCTCTAAGACTTATAGCCATCATAGACAGCTCTGCATTAGAGACAGAAGGATAGGAGATCCCACACACAAGTGGAGCCCGATCCTGTTGTTCAACTGAGTACAGGTGAATAAAGAACTCCGTTGCCATCTCCTTCAATTTTCCCATGTCATAATCCCACTCACCTTTTCCATTACATAAAGCTCCGATGTGGTTCCTCTTCCTCCTCCCATTAGCTCGGCGGTGGAAATAACTAGTATTCTTGTCCCCATTGATGTACCACTCGCAACGCGCCTTTTGTGCCCATATAAGGGAGTCCTGCACAAGTACTTCCTCAAGCTCCACCTAAAGATTGTGTTGCAATTTCTTCATATCAGAAGATGAGTTGTGACAGGCCTCTACTTTACTTATACCATTTAGTCGTCGCATTAAGGTTCTGATCTTTTGGCTAGGGTGCTTGAAAACTTGTTTGTTCCATTTATCGCATGCCTTCGCAAAATGGTGTATATTTTCATTCCATGGCCTATGATTTTCCCACGTGTCCTTAACAAAACTGCTGAACTTATCATGCAAGGTCCAAGCTGCAAGAAAACAGAATGGCCTCTTGCCATGCCCCCTATCTTGTAGCCCCTCTAACTGTAATAACACTGGTCGATGATCAGACTTATAGAAAGGAAGATGTGTGGCCGTTGCATTGGGAAAGATAGTTAGCCATTTGTAGGACCCCAAAATTCTATCAAGTCTGCTCTCACAACCATCCCGTTGCCACGTAAATCTTGGCCCCATGAAACCAATGTCATTTACCTGCGTTTTGCAACACAAAGTTGTAGAAGTCACGGTCCGGTCTGCTAACGGCAGCATTGGATCGACGATCTTCTGCGAATAACGTCACATTAAAATTGCCCCCAAGCACCATGGGCCTTGGCAATGTCTTCGAAGCTCTTGGAGTTGAAACCATAGCTTACGATGTCTCTGAGGTTCGGGACTTGCGTACACAACAGTTAATTTTTTTGTCATTTTATGATGAGGTGATTACAGAGGCACGTGTAAGTGAATGAAGCAGAGGTGGTTATTACACTATCAATAAAAGGGTGTGGATGATTTGTGTGGTCTCTCTCTCTCTCTCTAATTTCATGTTTGGGAATTTTTCTTTCTTCTCTTTCTCTGTTATCTTCTGTCCCTATATATAATTACTTGTATTTTTCATAAAGCATTGTGACTAATATGTAATGTATTATATTACTATCCTGTTTTGGTTGGTTGATGTGAATTAAGTACAAGTTATTTTCCATTAAAAATGACTCAAATTGCATATTGTAATTGTCCGGTAGGTCATGAGATTAATTTCTTTGGACTACATACCTAAATAATCATGACAATTCAGGGCCACCCAAAGGCCAAGGAAAAATTATTAGAAGGAAAAAGAATACAAAGATGGATGTTAGGATTATTCTATGAAGGAAGATGTTTAGTTTCTTTCTTTTTTCCCTTTACACTCTTTTACTAATAATATAAGTTAATCTCTCTCAATATCTTTCACTAATAATTCAGTTGTGCATATAAATTAATATATTTTTGAAGGATTTCAGGACGAATCCGATGGACTTCTTGTTGAAGTACCCATAGGAAACCGAAATACAGATGCAGACTCCAATTACATTACACAACAAATTTATTATAGGCATAAAGAGAACCTAGATTAAGAGAAAAGAGAGGCAGTTATAATGCAGAGTTACCAATTTTTCAGGATTTATTATTCTTTTAGCCTTTTCCAACATGTGCATTTTTTAGTATTTAAATTTATGTTCTCCTTCTTACGGAGGTGAGGCTGCTTGTCACCTTAACCAATAACTTATTTATAAAAACAAAAAGCAAAGCAATATTTGTACATTACATTTCACCCAAAACCAAAGAAAAAACAATAACATTCATCCACCATAAAGTTTGATTAACCATACAGATGCATGCAATTCACATAACGTTCAGGTAATGTTGAGTCTATATATAACCAAGTCAGGATTATGTAGATAAAAGAAGTTAGTTAAATGTAATAAATGCATAAAAAATGGGATTAGATATCTCAGCAGTACGTTTAAATGAAAAGAGGATTCATGATCATGGAATGAGCCGAAATTAGCCAACTCATTATAACTTTGATCAAAAAGGGTAAAATGGGTATACACTCTAACAGCCCACTTGTTTAAGCATTGGAAATATATTGTTCCTTCTTGTTATTGTATAAAACAAAAAAATATCATTTAGAGGAAATCATGTGTATGTTTTATGCGTGTAGTAGCACTTGGTTGTATTGAAGTGGTTGGACTATAAAGGCCACACAAACCGCAAAACCGAACTGCCTAATCATGGGATGAGATGACCGATACAAACTCATTTCATAGTGGTTGAGGTATTATTGTATTGAGTACAGCATAAATGGATTAGTTTGCCAAATGCTGATTAATAACATCTAATTAAAAGGAATCATTCTCATGATGATCTGATCTCGTCCAATAAAGGTCGACCTCAAGTCTCAATTTTGAAGAAGATCCAATGATCTAAAAATGGGGTCAAGGATCATATTTTGCACTGCATTTTGTGCAGCAACAATAGTGATAATTCTATTGGCTTTGTTTTCACCTAATGCATCCCACAACAAGAAGAGCCATTCAAGTCCATGGCTGGATCTCTCCTTGTACATCCAAAAGCCTCACATATCATCACCTTCCTCAAATCCACAACAACAACCTCCTCCACCTAGAGATGACGGCAATGCGGTGGCAGCATTCATCTTCCACTGTGTTCACATAGAGGGACCGGAAAACTATTCCAAGATTGTTGGCAAAGTGTAGGGATTTATAATTCAAAAGCAACAATTTGCTCAATCCCCGTTCAATGTCATATACTTAACCCTTGAAACTCCAGAGCGTTCGGGTAACCTTAGTGTGTAGGCTACGACGTCAGGTGGTGAGGAGGACATTGAAGAATTTAGAGTGGTTGGAGGCATAGGTTCGTTTGCTTTTGCTCGTGGTGTTGCAGTTTTTACTCGCACCAATATGGGTTCAAGTGATATTGATGCGAGTTATTATGTTAGACTTCAACTTTAGTTTCCAAATCAATCTCCTAAGAAGTCAGTATGACATACAATGATACTTCTTTTAGCCTTTTTGTTTGTTAAAGCACATGCATTCTCCTATTGGAATCAACTCTATTCAAAATACGATCAAGTACTAAATATGGGAACATTTCCTAATGTGAATTGGAACATTTGTTCACTATATTATAAGAGACTATCACATTACTCGTCTACTTCTTTTAGCTTTAGTTTGCCCATTCTTTCCTATGTATTCAAGCTTTCTCCAGCCATCTTATTGGCCATCCATATGTAGATCACATGCATACGCTGAATATGGTTAGATAAATATATACTTTTGTTCGAACTAGTTAGTCCTATGAAAATATCGGTGGCTCTTTTATAAATGAAATTCAGACTCGTTAGGAAAAGGGTTGAGTGCCCATGCCCATGCTTTGATTGTGAATTGGAATTGTATTATCACTATTTTATTATATTGTTATTGGAAGAGTGAAGAGGTTATATAGTCCCTCATCGGTGGATGTGAAAGGTTGGGAGTAGGGGGATGAGGTATAAAAGAGGTTATCTATTATTTAAATTTTCTATTATTAATATTTTCACTATTTTTAAATTGTTAATATATATTGAGGCTAGACCAAACTTGATCCGCCTGGACTACTCTGAAGTGGTAGTTTAGAGCTTTGATTTGCTTTCAGTTTTTTTTGGTTTCTTTATGGAAGACAAGATTTTAACTTGACAATTTGTTATGATCTTCCCAAAATGGCAAAACCTAGATAACAAATGATAATAACAAGGTTAAGTTCACTGTGAACACGCGCGCGCGCACACACATATTTATACTAGTTGTTCGGTTACAGTATGTGAAAATTATACAACAAGAAGAAGAAATTACATAGAGAAGTGTAAAAGCTAATCGGAGAAAAAGAAGAATAACTCAAGGGAAAGACACTTCACAAATATCTTGGACAACTCTATATTGGCTTCCCTTTTTGCTTATATGCTTATATCCCACCCTACATGGATCGTACCCATTTGAACCCATTTTAATTAGTTGTCGGCCCATTTCTTCAAATAAGGCCTGTCCATTTCTGGATCATGGCATAATTCCAATTCAAACAATAAAAATTTATATTATTAGTGAGGAGAGAGACGGGGTGAGCAAAACAGAGAATACAGTCGAGAAGGGGCTCAGCCTAATTAAGCCAGTTTAAATAAAGGGCTAGATTTGTGAATTTGAGTTCTAAAAAGGAATCAGGTATAAAAAGGTCAGCCCAATAAGGCTGCAAGCTGAAAAGGTCTAATTTTTATTGAAGAGTGTTTGGATAATGTATTGAAAGAATTGAATACAGAGCTAGTTTCAGGCAAGATTGAAATGCACTAACAGGTGAACTGCTTCATTTAATTCAATTAAAAATTAAATGCACAATTATATGGTGAATGGTTTAGAAATAATAATAATAATTTTAGTCCCAAAAAATGGTAGCAATAATTTAGTTTATTTACACACAAATTTTTAATTAGGATTGATTGAAGTGCACATGTATGGAAATTGAAAGCATATGTATTGAAATAGAATAGATTGAGTTAGGATAGCTAAAATACGAATTTTCAAAATTTAATTTTGGAAACACTAGTAACCATAATTTGTATTATGCACGAAATCGATTATTTGTAATCCTGTAACAATTTTTTTCCCTCAGGGATTGTAAGCTCTATAACAAAATTCAAGCGAACCCATTTTAACCATGTAATTGTATTAAGACATAAAGCCTACTTTTCCCGTTAAAAATTCTAGAAGATTCATGAATTCTTATGTGGCTCTCTCATTTGCCTAGTTTCTCACCATCGGCGGAAAGAACAGCCGGTGGGCCGTGACCATCATGGGCCCACATGCAACCAAATCTGTCCCCCACTTGAGCCGGCCCAACAATTTCTTGACTTCAAACTCGACAACCACTCCTACTCTGTGAAGCACAAAGAACCACATGACCTCCAATGTGGGACCCTCACCCATGATGTAGTAAAATATCAGAAAGGGACTGACAGTGTGTTTGGTAATTCATTTTTTAGGAATGCATTCCTAGAAAAGGAATGCATTTTGGAGCTTCTATCTCTAGGAGTGTTTGGCAACTCATTTGAGAGAAATGTATTATGGGAAGAAGGACAAAATAGCTTCTTCTTCCCAGAATGCATTCCAAGTCGTGATCTTAACATTACAATTCTTGACCTGAAAATTTAAAGTTACGACTTGGGATATTAATCCAGATCATGACCTAGATGTGAAAATTCCAAATCGCGACCCGGTACACTCAAAGTTGCTACTTGGGACATTATAACTATGTTTTATCATTTTATTTTCCCCTAATTTTGTCACAATATAAAATAAAAAATATATATGTATTATTTGATGAGATTCATGTTTCTTTTCACTTTCCACAAAAAGTCACTTTTATAATGTTTATCCAAACAAGTTTTCATTTTTCAAAATGCATTTTGAACAAAAGTCATTCTCCCAACGTTCCTAAACAAAAACTATGCCAATCTGGTAGAGGCCACTGTTAGAGAGTAGGTGGGCTGCAGACATGGAGTTGCTCGGAGAATTTTTTTTCCACGTGGAGCTCAGTTGAAAACAATTTTGCCAATAATAACAAGAATAATAATACAGTAATAAAAAAAAGATAAGGTACTAAGTTGAATTAAAAGTTAAAGATTGAGTTGGGACTTGTTATAGTCAGATAAAGTGAAAAATGATTGCATGGTGCACGTGCTTCAAAAAACTAACCACTTCTCCAGTCTAGTTTGATGCTTGAACAGGAGGGGAAGTCAACTCAGTTTAGCTTGATCAGTTTGGTTCAAACCCGTCAACTCGGCCGAGTGAGCGAGTTAACTGGGTTACTATTTTGTTTGAAACAAAAAGGAAGTTCATTAGAAATAAATAGAAATGAGATAGGGAAGAAAAGAAAGAAGATATTATTATACAAGAAGAAGAAAAACATAATAGAATAGAGTAAAGAGAAAATAGAAAATAGAAAATGAAAGAAGAAAAACAACGGAACATAATACTATCTCTGCTTTCGCTATGGTTTATTGCTCGTTGAATTAATCAGATTTTATCTAGTGAATTTGTAGCATTTTAGGGGATTTTAATACTATTCTTGGGCTTTTATTGAGTTTAATTGCATTAATTATGATTAAAAGCAAGTATATGAAATTAAAGCTAATTATTTGTTAAATAATTGATTTTTAGGACTTTTGATGCTACTCAACGTCAATTTTTCATTGTAGGTGCCCTTGGAAGAATTTGGGATCAAAAGATGAATTCAAAGGGGAAAAAAGAGGAAAAAAAAAGAGCACTTCATGACCCAAATTAATAACAGACAAGGACCTAAATTAATGGCAGAGAAGGATTAGAATTTCAAAAATGTTAGTAAATGGCCAGACTAGTGCAAATCCAAATTTCTGAAATAGTAGAGAAGGACCAATCACGTTCAGCTTCGTTTTTTTAAATTTGAATCAATTTTTCTAGGGCGACAGATCAGATTTTGGTGGATCGAATAGTCCCATTTGGCATCCTTGAACCAGCGGCGGCTTGCACACCTCCAAACCCCTCTCTTCATCCATATTTTCACCATCATTCTTCCAATATTCCTTCATTCCTCCATCCCAAAACTCATCTTCTTCCTCCACCATTCCTCCGCTACTAATCTTTCTTCTATTCCTCATTCTTCTTCCATCTCTCTATCAGCCCATAGTATGATGTTGGTGAAATCATTCTTCATGGCAAATCTTGACTAGTATTCCATAATTCTCGAATTCAACAACAATGGCATGAGCTTGAGTCTTCAAAGAGGAGTTTTAGTTACTTTAATTTCATGTCAAATACTTATTTAACAATTCCTAGGTCTTAGGATAGTTTTTCAAATTATTGGAACAATTGGTATTGTTTAATCTAATTATATTTTGGAGATTATTGTGATTGAATTATTGTTTAACATTTGATATTGGACTGATTATAGCTTTAATTTCAACTATAATGTTGTGGTATGACATTTATATTGATTTTAGAGTTAATATATTGTGATTTTCTAAGGCATCTTGGAATTTTGGAGCATATTATCTCTTGCTAGTTTTAATTTTATTATTTTGAATTTAAGAATTACAATTAAGCATTGGTTTTTATTAGCCTTAATTCCATTTTGCTATTTTGATTGCAGTTAGTAAGTTTGAGTTTTGGAAAATATTTTGTGACAATTCGAGGTGGCTCGATTGTTGAATTAAAGCTTAATTATAATTCTTTGTTCATTACTATAACTCCTATATCTATTGAAGTGAAGATTGCCTATGTTGTTGAGTTAGAGAATTGGTAGCTATTATTATTTATTTGTGTGTTTCATTTCTATTTTTTTAACCATACTTCATTTTAATCATTTCCATACAAAAATATCAAAAAGAAAAAAAAAGTATCTTAATTTCAATTTAATTCATAACATTTTAGTTAGTAATTCCTCAAATTAATTTTTAGTTTAGATTGTTTACATTTATTTACTAGGATTTTTTTTTGGCTCCTTAAAGTGAATATGATTTGGATTGTAACTGTATTATATTAATTCGGTTCATTTTTGAAGTGGACCTATCGTCATTGTCATCAGAGCCATAGCGCCACCAAAAGCGGACTTCTCAAAGAAGGTAGGCAAGAAATATCTCTTCTCATCTCCGATGCTAAAGGCTAGTAATGGGAATACGAATTGGGCCCACTGGCCCAACCTGCCAACCAGCCAAATAATGGCAGGCTTGGGTTAGCATTTTGCCAAGTTGTTGGGGGGCTCTTTAAGCTTGTCCGGCTCAACCCGCGGGTTATGGTAAATTGGCCTTCGAGTTGGCAGGCCAACCCACTTAACCCATTTTTTTTTAAAAAATAAAATAATAGGATATATTTTTTTACATTTTTCATCTCAATATTTTTTTAAAAAAGAAAAAGTAACTCTAGATTCTATTTTTTTAGGATAAACCACACTTAATACATTCAAAAGTAATATAAATATTTTATTTTCTTATGTCAACTATCTATAATACCATATTTAAAATTACAATAAAACATTAATATTTATATATTTTTAAATTATAAGAAGATGTAATGAGATAATATTATTTTTTGGACCATAATAAAATAATATTGTATAGTGTAAAAAATTTTAATTGTATTTTATTTTTTGGCCTCAGGCTGTCATTATTCCTGCCTTGCCCAACCTGTGGATTGGGGTGGACCGATTGCGGGCTAGCCAATTTTTCCATCCTAACGTATGAAGTTGAGAGAAAGAGAGAGGCACAGAGAAGGCAAATCACTTGAATGAATGATCAGCTTTTTTCTTGAAAAGAGGAGGAAAAGGTCATGTGGGACAGAGAAAAGAGAAGAGCGAGCTGAGTGTTGAGAGTATATAGGGAGAGAAGAAAAGGCAAAGGCCATGTTGTGAGAGAGAAAAGGGAAAAGAAAGAAAAAAAAATGGAGGGTAACTGGAAGAGTAGATGAAGAGTCCGAAGAGGAGAAAAAATGAAGAGTCAGAGGAGGAGCTGGGGAAAAAACAATAACATGGGAAAGAATAAAGGTAAAAATAAAAATATAATTTTTTTATAGAGATGTATACTTAAAAAAAGATGGTTCAAAATTAAATAATATTATTTTTTATAATGAGAATATGGATATTTTTAATTTATTAATAATTAAATTATATTATTTAATTTCCACCGGTCTAACCCCGTGTTAACCTCAATATAACACACTGATCCTTGAACCACCATCTAAACAGTTTTAATGTTCAGTCCGATTTTTGAATCTTGATGGTGCATGAACCAAAACATTACAATAGTAACATTTACTGATGATATATCACATCATCAGCAAGGTTAATGATAAAATGAATAACCTCGATGGGTTAAATCAACTAGTTGGGGCTGTTCTAGTTTAACCAAATGTCATGAGTTTGATTCTTTGGGGATGCAACACTCTAGGGGTCTAGGGTGCTAACCTCAATGGTTCCTATTACGCCTCGATCCGAATTAGTCTGTAGTTCCCTAAGGGGTTGGCCATGACACTGGGTGAAGCAATTCCAAAAAAAAAATGAAATAATAATTCCTTTAACTTCATTTAAACAAAAAAAATTACATCCAGGGAAAAAACGAAATGCATAAAGATAAAAAAACGAGATGGAAAAAAATTACTTTTCTTACCCTCAATGTAAAACTTATTTAGCTAATTTGATTTGATTAAGTAGTTATTTAAATTAATTAATATGACATGTTTTTTCTTAAACACTCCAATTATCTATCTCAATTGTCCCCTCCCTAACCCCTTACTTGATTATTGTTAAGAGAGTATCAATAAACATAATTGAAGAGATCTCATATGCATAAATTAGCTTTATATGCAAATAAGAAACAATAATAGGGTCAACATTTAATGATTTGCAATTTCCTTCTACTCTTGTTGGTAGATGCTCCTCAGTTATTCCTTGTTGTCATTTTGATGGGAATCATAAAAGATCAAGGAGGATCCCGAAAAGATTTGAAGACTATCATATATCACAGCACACGCGCTGGAGCAACGTTGACGAGTGGATCCCACGCTCAAAACTTTGGCATCACGTGGAGACGCGTGCTGTGGTTTTTGGCCTTGAAAATTTGTGATGCAGCTAGGTTGTCTGAGAAGAATAGTATGGAGGTGGAGGTGTATGAAAAGGAGCTCTGAAAAGTGAGATATGGGGGAAAAGGTGATGGTGGGTAAGGTTTAAGAGGGTTTTTGAGTGGTTTGAGCAACTGAAGGGAAGTGGAACTTGGCTCTGATACCAATTGATGCAGGACGGGGAGGGAAAAGAGGAGAATATATGAGCAGGGGAAGAAGATAGGCTAAAGAGAAAGGAGGAAAGTAGGGAGATTCAAAGGGGCAATATTATTTTTCCAATCAGAAACTGCTTACAATGAAAATATGAGGCCTATTTATAGCCTCGCTCAAACCCTAGGATTAATCAAATTTGAATTCTAAAATAAATGCTAATCTAATAAAAATCAAATCCAAGATACTGCTAAATCAATTCGAAATTCAAAATAACTACTAATTAAATCAAATCAGATTTGCAAATCAAATCTGTGATATGTGATAGTTTTCAAATCTTTTTGGGATCTCCTTGATCTTTTATGATTCCCATCATTTCCCCCCGGTGGAGAAGAACTCAACTCCGGGGAGGTAGAAAGCTGAAAAGAGTCAAGCAAGGTAGGATCGATCTTGTGAAACTCATCCTCTGCAATCCAGGTGGCATCGGCATTAATCGATTCCTTCGAATGAACGAGATAGTGACGAACAGCACCTTTGGGAGTGAGAATACTCTGGGCGTCTGTTATAACGTTAATCATCTCCTTTGGTCGGGTGACTGTTGGCAACGGTGGGACAGGAGCAACATGTTGCTGGGAACCTACAGAATCATCGCTAAACAAGGGGCGGGGCTAAAAAGTGCCTCGATAAGAAACAAGATCCTCTACGTTAAAGACTAGACTAATGGACATGTTAGGAGGTAGCTCAAGCATATAAGCATTAGGAGTTAGGACCAAGTTTCCTGAGAATGCGAAAAGGGCCAGAGGCACGGGTGTGCAACTTTTTGAAGGAATTTTTGGGGTAATGCTCAGGGCGAATACGGGCCATGACATAATCACCTTCACTAAAATGTTGAGCTCGTCGATGAGCATCAGTACTCAATTTGTATTGATTGTTGCTAAGTGCCAGTTTACGTTTAATCTTAGCATATAACTCATGAAGGTGATGGGCGAGGGATTCGACGGATTCAGAAGTACGGGCTGTCAATGGTAAAGGGATCAAGTTGATGGGTTGCTTTGGGTTAAAACCTTGAATGACCTCAAAGGGACTCTTTCCAGTAGATCGATTGGTGGAGCTATTGTAAGCGAATTCAGCCGTAGGCAAAATAAGATCCCAACTACCCGGTTTGTCCCCAATTAAACTACGAAGCAGATTTCCCAG
>QFDD01003475.1:0-12743 GCA_006871305.1 Vachellia collinsii
AACATAGCTTGCATATACACTAAAATACATAATTAATTGCTCTTATGTGAGCCAAACTATACTTGTACAGTGCTTTGAATTTGTTGGTGTTTGTAAAGCTTTAATGAGGACCTAAAAGCATCTCCTTCCACTTCTCTTCCCCACACTCTGGAATGGGTGCTGGTGCACTTTGAATTAAATAGGGCATGTCTTGTGATAACGTACTATATAAACCTCCAACAATGGAACTTTAAACAATAGAACCCCTAATAGAATACAATCCATTTGATCCTTCAAAGGTCTTTAGCCTACAAACAAATTTACTTGTTAATTACATTATATCAAGTCACTTACATCTTTAGCTATATTTCTTCCCAACCAGCATAAAATAGTTTTGAACATTAGCATAATTTACCATTGTGAACTTATAATGGGTTATCCTTCGTCTATCAAGTCACTTACGTCTTCAACCATATACAAATTTGCACATTTATAATTAAATTGCACAAGTTGTTGTACTCCTTCATCATCTACAATGTCTATAATGGTGCTTCCATCTAATTTTGACAATGTGCATTTTAACTGAAATCTTTTACCTTCAACACCAAGACATGAGGATATTGCTCTTCTAAGGTCATTATGGGACATTCCTTCTCTTACCATTCTTCCATTTTCTCTCCCACCATCATATTCAATTCTCCCGTCATTAGTCACAATTTTGCCTCTTATGTGGAAGAAGCAATATATTTCTTTAGGTAGATTCATCACATTTAGTTAACCCTACAATAATGTAATTGAGATTATAAAAAAATGCTTTCAACAAGAGCTCTCGAACAGAAGATGTAATGTCATTCCTTCACGGTTAGGGGAAGTTTGAATTGAATATATTAATTCCTTGTATTTTTGTTTCAAGAACAATAATAGGGCTTCATTGTTGTCAAATAACTTGAAGCTTACAAGTAAATCAATCAATATATGATATAGTTAACCATAACCCTCTCCTTACTCTTTCTTAAAATTCATTCTTATAAAACCATACACATTTTCTCTTCATTAGAAGATCATAAATAGAGCAAAGAAGATCATAAATAGAGGAAAGAAGATCATATGCCAAATGTAACAAAACAGTGCAGAAAGGCGTTCAAAACATAACGAACTAATCTAGCTACACAATGAAAGCTCACAATGATCTCCATTCATATTGGAATACCAAAAGGAGCTCAAAATACTTACCTCCCTACCCAGTAACGATGGACCAGAGCTCTAGCTGAAGCCAACATTGTCAATGGATGTTGACGAGAAGTCTAATAGCTCAGCCTGAAGCAATCGTGTGTTCTTTTCTAGTGGTCTTTGTGTTTTATAAATTGAAGGGCAATCGTGTCTTTTCCACAAATAACTTATTACCCATCAAGGACTTCAACATTCCAAAATGTTCCAGGTCCTTATGGATAATACATTCCCTAATGGGGGATTTTCTACCAATTTTCCTTATTTCTTATTCTCATTCTTTTCGTTCTTTAAATATTTTCCATAATAAAATAAATTTAACTTTTTTATTTGATCGATCAATGTTGTGCATATTTATAGTGGGAGCTTAAATATAGCTAGTTATTTAAAGTCAGAAAATAACAAAAGTTCATGAATTGATGGTATGGTAATCTATTACTTTCTTTTTTTCTTCCCTTTCATATCTTTTTCTGCACTAGAGTAAAACTAAAATAAGATTTTTTTTTCATCGTTTCAATCATTCATATTGTTAATTCATACAATTGGAGTTATATATAATTTATAATTATAATTTCATAAGAAAAGAAAGATAAGATTGTGAGTTGATCTGACCACTTGGGATTAAAACATAGATAAGAAAATTTTCTTAATTAGTTACTCTTAAGCTACCCATCATTTATGCTTTGATCAATAAAAAAGCTTCACCATATGTAATTTTTACACACGAATCATTCCTAGTTGGAGGCTAAGAATTTTAATTATATGATGCTCATAGACAATGCTTGTGTTTTTGTTTTTGTTTCAGCTGAAAAATAATTTTGAAATGAGATTTTTCTTTTGATTTCATTTTTTCCATTTATTTTAAATAACTTTAAAAAGCTTGCCAAAAAGTTTGCACTCATTGTAAAAATTCGTATAAAAAGAAATATGATAATTTTTTTCTAATTAAAAAAACCATATGGCCTATCAATATTTTTTAACTCTCATAATGCAGTTTATGAGAGTTACATCTATTTATTTAAAATCCTATCAATATGGTTTGATTCTATTATTGTATCCTTTCCTATTCATTTCATGTGCCTATATTAGTTTAAGTTTAAATATCCATGCACCTGTATAAACCATATCTTGTTCAATTTTAAAATTGAAACAAGTGAAATTCCATCATCTCTGTTCAACATTTCTACTTTAAGAATTGTAGATTTACAAAAAAAAAAATTTGAATGGTAGTCTTCCAATATCAAATGGCAATGAAACGTTGTTGGAAGAATTATATCTAGATTATAACTCCTTTTCAGGTACACACAATGTAACACCTCTCTTGCTAAGCTTTACTATTCATTAGAGACCATAGCTAAACAACTTGGAATCATTAAATGGCTTGGAGTTAGTTAGCCAAGTGACTCAAAATTTTTCAAAATAGTTACTATTCACTTGGTAACTTAAAAATTTTGGCCAATTTTGAAAATTTATAATTAATTCTAGAAAAATCCCAAACAAGTGGTTTAAGTCTTTAATCAAAGCTTATTCAATTCTTTATAGGGGAAAATATTCATTGGAATGAGCGAAAGCTCAAACATCACCTTAAACCATGTGAAATTCCACTATTCAAATGGTCAAAATGAGGGACTTCATCATGGCTATCTTCAGGCTTTGCTGCGGTGAACTTTTCAAACCTCAACCAAAATTTCCAAATTGACCATGTTTGCTACAGTGAAATTTTGAGTTCACTATGGTGAACTCTTCCAAACTTGCCATTCTGACCACCTTCGCCATGGCAAACTCTGGACTTCACCAAGGTGAACTTCTGTTGTTAGATTTTCTAGTTTTCTACTGAACTTTGAAAAATCATATCTTTTTGTGCACAAGTCCAAATTAAGCAATAGAACTCTATAGAAAGCTCATAAGGAGAACTACTTGCATGAAAAATTTCAGGGCTATTGGATTCCATTTACTCAAATTATCCTATTTTGACCCAATTAAGGGCTTTAGACCCTTTTTATACCATTTTGCATGCTCAAATCCTTTTCTGCATGAATTTCACATCACCACACACTTATTCACATCATCAAGTACATAAATGACTTAGTGTAGTAGTTTAATTTAATTTATTCCAAAATTTGCACAAAAGCCACATAAATACACATTAAAATGGCATATACAACATGTGTAAGTTCATATTCTCCAAAGGAAGCCATCCACTTACTCTAGCATCTCCTTGCCTTATCTCTTGAGATTGTGCCTATGGTTTATCATTGGAAAAAAATGAGATTTCAAAGAAATCCCAGTATCAATTATCTCTAACTAACACATCAACATGCATAATTATTAAATGTCAGCTAACATGCCATGAAACTAGTAACAAAACCTTACTCATGTTATCATATTTGCACAAGGCTAAGTCAATCATTGCATAGCTACAACCATGCATACTCGCAAGCAAGGATTTACATGTTATATGGCTACAACCATACCTCATACATGGCAATCAATACATACAAAAATCAAATGTAATGTAAATGTAAAAGTTAGAGGTTATGCTACCTTATACTTGACTTAGCTTTCCAATTGACATCAATGGCTTCATACTTTCATTTTGGAATCCTTCTTGGCAATTCACAATCCTACACATGTCATAGTTTACTTGCCATCAATAATATGATGTTATCAATGCATTATGACCATTAACAACTTTTAAAACTCTTTCTTGACAACTTAACTTCTAACTTTGTTGATTGTGGTTCTAATGCTTACAAAATTGTGTTTGAGCTTCTACCCTACACAATTTTACATTTTAAACTCAATGGAAGCATCAAAACACCCAAAATCATACTCTTTCCCTTCATGAACCCAGCTGGACGAAAATACATAGAGAATTGGAGGAAATGAGATTTTCCAACATCTCTTTGTATATACATGCACCATCTTATTCCTAAACCAATTCCCCATCATAAAACAACTCAAAAAATTTCTCCCCATACCTCTTCAAATCCATCCAACATCCATGGGGAAGGGTTTAGTTCCATAATCTCAAAACAAACTCAAATCAACTTAAGCTAGCTATTAACATGTTGCAAACCATGCCTAGAGTTGATTTATGGCACCTATTGCTTGTAATTCTTGCTCCTCTTCATTTTCTCTCACTAGCCCCATACAAGACTACTCTTGAAACTCTTTAATTACATGAATAGGGAAGAAAATGAAATGATTAAATGGAAGACCACAACCCATAGAAAGATTTTGTAGAAGAAATCAAGCCTAAACATAAAATTTACCTTGATCTTGGCTTGCTTTTCTTCTTCTCCTTGGTCTCCTCTCTTCCACGCCTTCCCTCTCTCTATTTCTGGCTGGAGCACGAAAATTGAGGGCTCAAGTAGCTGGAATCCACTTAATAAATCTGTACACATGTGTTAAAAATGAAGTGGGGTCCACTTGTACCGCCAAAGCAACTTTATACTAATAAATTCTATTACTTTGGCAAATATCTACTCTCACTTTTTCCATCTTTAATAAGAGAGTGACAAGTGGCTTATTCTAGACCCCACAATTCCAAAAATACCCTTACTTTATCTGATTTTCGGCTATCGAAAATGTTTTTCGAGAATTCTCTAATCACTAAGGCCATATCAGACCCTCAAAAATTCCCTAATTTATAAGTTCATTAGAGTATTTTTTCTTTACTAAAAACTTATTCCAGAATGCCCTTAATTAATTTTCTACCGAAAACCCTGACCAGGCAATTTTCAGTTTTTGGTACTACCGTTCTGGGAAATTGTTTCTAACTATTTACTGAAAACAATTTTATAAATTAGGGCACTCCAAAGACTATTTTTAGCCACTTTAACTTTATATTTATGAGGCCTCTGGACAATTTAAATAATAATATTTGGCTAAAAACTCATTAAATAGCCAAAATATTAATTACTGTAAAAATTTCCCATGAAGGGTATTTATGTCTATTTAACCTTATCTGAGCCTCAATTACTGATAAGTGACTTTTTCTTTACCTTCTGGTGCCTACCAAAATGCTTCTGACTTTTCTCAAAATGGCACCCTTGGCATCTCTTATGATTCTATTCACTCTCCGGACTCTTCATTACTCTATAGCCCCTTGCTCAGCCCTTATCCTCGATTACAGAAAAGTATAGGATATTACACTCAATCTACTCATTCCTTAACTTTATGCTTTAACTAACTTTTCATTTACTAATTATGCTTGTAAAATTCTTAATTGAAATGACTTCACTAGAGTTCTACCCTTAAATAGAGATATGTTGTATTTTTCTAACTTAGTAGACAAATCTCTTGAATAAGAGCATGAGTACTAACTGTTAGGAGTCAAATTATTTTACCTTTGATCTCAAACAAAGGGCTTCCACTAACAATTAGAGTCCCAATCACTTCCTTTGTCTTTTGCATCATTTCCGTGTTCCCATTTCCAAGCAATAATATTTGGTCCAAATTATAAAACTCTGTTTTGCTAATAATGGGGGGAAAACACAGAAAAAAGTTGTTTATAACAGAAAATAAGTTTTTTTATGCTCCCTAATTGACTTAAAAAGTATAATTTTAGTCTTTTTTGGCCTACGATGAATTCATCGCCAGATTTCAAAGTTTGAGCCTTATAAATATTAAATAAATATGATGCAAAATATAAATCACTTGGTTTTTCATTTTAAATAGGAGAAATTAATCCCATAATCTCTCTTCAGCACATATGTTTTTAAAATAATTTTAATGTCCAGTTGATAATTTATAACAAAATAGTCCCCTTTTCAATTGATTTCCAACCAAAAGCTAAATTACAGTGTATTAATTTTATGCGTTTACTTAACAAAATTCCATGTATTACTTACACTGTTACATGTGAATTCCTGAAATTCTCAGTCTTACATATATTGTAATTTTGTTTAATAGGTGGAATTCCTTCATTTATCTAGAACATGCTTTCTTTGAGATTTGTTCATATTGGCAGCAATCAATTAAATGGGAATTTGCCAGAAGAAATGTGTCATCAACTCCCTTTACTTGAAGCCTTTGATATTGATAGTAATCAATCAGAGGGAAGCATTCCACAATCAATAAGTAATTGCACATCTTTGAAAGGATTATATTTGGATGCTAACTCATTTATAGGTATGCAGTACTTATGCATGTAAGCCTTTTCTTTTCAATATTTTTCTCTAAAATGAATGTATGATTTTAGCCAGTTTATTCATATTGTTCAATCTTTTGGTGGGGCTTATATTTGTAACATAGAAAAGTGAAATTCTTACACACTATTCAATGACAAAACTTTAAACTGCTCGGAATGGTCCCATGTGCTATACCAATACTTTCTTTAAAAGATTCTACCCTCCCCTTAATAACTTTAATTTTATGTTTTTTCTCTTCCAATAATATTAAAATACATATAAATTTGGTGTTGCTTTTATTCTTATTTATTATATGTAAAAATTGCAACAATTCTGTGTTGTTTAATTGAAATTAAAATCATACTTTTATATTTTTTGAAAAATTGTAACGCAGGAATTAAAAAGAGTTCACAAACAAAAAATTATTTAGTTATGTACAAAAATCACTTACAAGTTATATCAGAATGATGGAAAATAATTTAAATACAACTAAAAAAATGCCTAATCAACTAAATTTAAACTAGTGAAGGAGAATACAAGATGTTTTCATTAGTCAGTCAAACAATTAAATTGCATCATATTTGACATGTTATGTAGCATTAAATGTAGACACTTTTCTCAATAGAGATTTTAATTGTAATTCATAATGTTGTGATGGATTAGCTTCTTTCACTAAATCCAATTCCATGTGCATAGAAAATAAATTGAATTGAAACATAAAAGCCCAATGTAATAGGCCGCATGGAATAGCCCAATACAATCTCTCCAACGCTATTTGTTCATCTAAATTACTAATAGAATTAAATGTTCAAATTATTTATCCTATATTTATTATATTTTATTTTCATTCTTTTAGATGTTTTTAAATCATTTTCTCTAATAGATTAAATTTAAAATGATATTTTATTTTTTTTATCTCACTAATATTATATATATTTTTAAAATCCCTAAATAACAAAAGATCATATCATGAACTTGTTGTAGTCAATTTGCTTTTCCCCCTTTCAAATCAATTGTTTTTAGTAGAGTAAAACTAAAATGAGTTTTTGTTTTTAGACTTTCTGTTCATTCATAATGCATAATATCCCCACATGTTTATCTATATGTGAATGTATGTGTAGGTTATATCGCCCCCTTAATATTTCCCATTATAATTTTCCATTCTCAATGTTTTCAATTGTTTATTTCTTATTTCACAAATTTATTAATTTTTAAGTATTCAAAAATTAACATGTAAAATACCCTTAATGTATTCTATAATTATTCAATCATATTTCGACGCCAACCTCTATAAGCTTGAGATTATCATTTCTTATTCTTATTATTTTATTTGTTTTCAAATATTTTTGTAGTAAAATAAATCTAAAATAATATTTAATTCTATTTTTCATTTCATTAATATTGTACATGTTTATAGTGGGTCTTAAATATAGCAAGCAATTTCCAATCACAAAATTTGAAAAGACCATGAATTGATGGTAGAATAGTTATTTAAAAGAATCAGACCCTATTTGTTTATGTTTTATGTTTTTATATTTTTAGAATAGTTTTATAAAATTGTTTTTTAAAAACAATTTTTGGAAAGGAAAAGATAAAAAATTGTTTTGATAATTAATCTAAAATATACATTTGAAATTGCATATTTGAAAATATCACTTGTACATTAATTTGAAATTACATTGCTTTCAGACTTATATCTCCTTCTTTGTCTCCCTCATGGATGTCTATTTCATCAACAACAACACTTCTTGTTTTGTATGTGCATAGATATATACTTTAATCAATGTACTGTTATTTCCGTCAATGTTTTTATGTCCATACTTGATCGTAAATGATTTTTCCTAGAAGTATTCATTCATTAATTCAAAGTAAACAAGATTATAAAAGCCAACCTAAATGATATAGTTGATCGACAAAACACATCAAACACAACCCTCGGACTACAAGCAAAGTCACTAATACATCCAAAGACATGAGAAAACACAGTATAAAGCAATCCCAACCCTAGGGCTATAACAACACAACATTATCCATGGGAAGATATTTACTACAAAGGCCAAAATGATAACTCTTATTGACCAAAAAATGTTGTACAAGTATTGAGATAGCAGACCAATCACCTACTTCTGTGCAACCCAACCCATCTTAGGCCTTTATGATAAGTCCCTCTCTTGCTTTCACAAATATGTAATGTTTTGAAATTTATAACATACGCATTTTTCTTTTCTTGAGTCAACATATTCATTTTTTTTATGTTTCCAGGTTTTATACCTAAGGGCTTATGCAATCTTGTCAAACTTGAAATCCTGAGTTTGGGAGGAAACAATTTGAATGGGTCTATTCCTTCTGATATATTCAACATGTCAACATTGACATTCTTAGGCCTTGGCCCTAATTCTCGTTTTGGCATTCTCCCATCATATTTTGGAACTAACCTTCCCAACTTAAAGACAATATGGCTGCAAGAAAATGAACTAATTGGACAAATTCCAAGCAGCATATCAAATGCTTCTAAGCTTATTAACTTATATTTATCATCAAATAAGTTTAGTGGAGCTATACCCAACGTAATTGGAAATTTAACAAACTTGATGACATTAGAGTTGGGGGAGAATTATTTGACTGGGTTGATTCCAGATACATATAAAAAATTGCATAGCCTTCAATATTTAAGTCTCAGCAACAATAGATTGCAAGGGTCCATATTATAAATGAACTTTGCCAACTCAAAAGTCTAAGTGAGTTGTATCTTGCCAACAACATGTTTTCAGGAGTGGTTACAAAATGTCTTGGGAATACTTCTTTGAGAAAGTTGAATTTTAGCTCTAACAAATTGGTTTCTCATATACCCTCTTCTCTTTGGAGTCTCAAAGATATATTGGCTTTAGACATATCCTCCAATGCACTAGTCAGAATCATTTCATCAGAGGTATCAAACTTGAGAGCAATTATACCTTTGAACTTGTTAGGAAACCAAATTTCGAGGAGCATACCCACAACTATGGGTGACTTGAAAACCCGATCTTTAGCTCACAACAAATTACAAGGGCTTATTCCTGAATCTCTTGGAGGCATGATAAGTATATAGTCCGTGGATCTTTCTCATAATTACTTGTCTCGTGTGATTCCAAAGACATTAGAGTTGTTACTCTATCTCAAATACCTTAATCTTTCCTATAATTTATTGGATGGAGAAATTCCTAATGGTGGGTCTTTTCAAAATTTTACTGTCAAATCTTTTATGATGAATAAAGATCTTTGTGGAAAGACCCTACAACAAGTCCCCTCATGTAGGAAAGAAAACAAGCACATGTCAAATAAATTGATAATGATCTTGATAATATGCATGTTGCCCATCATGATTTTCATTTTAGTTGTTTCATGTACCATTTTTTTTAAAGAAAAGAGGAATAATGCTAATAATTCAACCAACAGGGATTTAGTAAGTTTGGAGACACCAATTCAGATATCATATTATGAGCTTCTACATGGAACAAATGGATTTGATGAGAGAAATATTTTTGGCTTTGGAAGTTTTGGATCAGTATATAAAGCAATTCTTTCAAATCAAAAAGTAGCTGCTGTTAAAGTGTTTAATTTGTATTTGGAAGAAGCCCTAAGAAGCTTCGATAATGAATGCATTGTCCTATGCAACTTACGCCATCACAATCTCATTAAGATTATTAGTAGCTGCTCAAATGATATTTTCAAGTCTCTAATCATGGAATTCATGTTGAATGGAAGTCTTGATAGATGGTTGCACTCTCATATCTACTATTTAGATATCCTACAAAGGTTGAATATAATGGTTGATGTGGCAAATGCTTTGGAGTATCTTCATCATGGTACTTCTACTCTGGTTGTTCACTGTGACATAAAACCAAGTAATGTGTTGTTAGATGAAGACATGGTGGCTCATCTTAGCGATTTTGGTATGGCTAAACTATTTGGTGAAGAACAATTGGAAATTTATACAAAAACATTGGGTACAATTGGCTATATGGCACCAGGTAATAGTTTAATTATAAATTTTAGTTTCATTATTTTTTCATATTTAAAATTTTATATTATTCAATCACTAGCATATGTTTTCATTCATATATCTGAAGAGTATTAGTGATAAAAAATAAAAGTTTAATTGTAAGCCTTGTATTCTCTTTTTACATATAGAGTATGGATCAAAAGGAGCAATTTCCTTCAAAGGAGATGTGTATAGCTATGGTATCTTGCTAATGGAAATGTTTACAAGAAAGAAGCCAACTGATGAAATGTTTGTTGAAGGTGTAGATTTGAAAGGTTGGGTTAGCAAATCAACACCACATTCTATCATTGATATTCTAGATGTCAATTTGGTGGACAAAGGGAATCCAAATATCAGTATTATATTACTACATATATCATCAATTTTTGAGTTGGCATTAAGTTGTTGCACTGAATCACCTAAAGCATGAATCACCATGAGTGATATTTTGGTTTCACTAAAAAAAAAACAAGGTTATACTTATGCAAACTGTTGGATGAACCACTAGTTCAATAATTTTTATATGCAAGTTTTAGTTACCATCTCTTTTATCCTGTGGTTTATTTTGTCTATGGAACATGTAATAATTTGAAATTGTGATGATGTGTTTGTTATCTTAATATATGAAATACTATATTCTTCAAGTTATTTCATTTTTCTCTTATATTTTATGCGTTACAATTGTATTTTGGCTATCTGAATTTTACTTAATTCATTCAGTTTTTTCATTTAACATAAAAGGATTATAAGTTAGGATATTGAATAAACTTATGGGATAAATTCTATAATTCATAAACAAATTTTCTTCAAGGAACATGTTACTTTTGATATTTGAAATTCATTTTTTTTACCCTTTTTGTGGACTATTTCATATGGGTTTAAAAAATTTCTAAGACTTATTTTGCAATAATTTTTAGCTTTAGAGTGTGTAAATTGTTTGCATTACAAGTTTTAAAGACTGAGATCACTCTCTAATATTTTTTATAAAAAAATGTGTCTATTCTTTTGCATTAGACTTATGTTTATTAGACTTCTTTCTTTTTAACCATGGTATAATTCTATTGATAAGATTTGTTTCTTTTAATGTCATGCTAGAGTGTTAATTTATGTTGTAAAAATAAAGGAGTTACATTTTTATTTTTTACATATATCTAATGTAAAACAATATGTTTAATGAAATTAGTGTAAAACAATAAGTATCAAAATTCTTCCTTTCGTAGGAGAACAATAGAACAAAAGAACAAGCATGGACACACTATCAATAAGGGTATGTACAAGGCACATGAAATGAATAACAAGCATGAAAATGAAGCCCATAAATATCAAGAGTAATTACTGTGCCCACAATGTAAAGTGAGCTCAAGGTGAACCAAGGCACACTGGAGACTAATTGTAATATCCACATTTTTTGTAACAAGAATAAAGGCTAAACTAAGGGTTACAGAGAGATTAAGGGTCTGGAGAGTGAAAAAAAATGGAAGGAAGTCCAAAAATTCCATTTTTCAAATTTGGAAACATTAGGTACAATGATCATTTTTGGAAAAGTTAGGGACATAATGGTCATTTTGGTAAAAGATAACCAAAATATCATTTCTTTCATAATACTTACAAGCAACACTCGAGTATGGAGAAGATTATTCACCACAATACTCAAGTACAAGCTTCAATACTCAAGTATTGGCCTCACAATGGTGTTTTTTACACAATACTTTCAAGCACACTCGATTATGGACAAGAGTATTCATCACAATACTCGAGTATGACAACTAATACTCGAGTATTGACCCAAAATGAGCATACTCTCAAGTGCACTCGAGTATGAATGAAAGTATAAGTGTCAAGAACCTTACAACACTTGAGTATGGCTGACAATACTCGAATATCGAAGTAATTTTGGAATACTTTCAGCAGCTCTCGAGTATGAATGGAAGTATTGGTATTAAAAAGACTTACAAGCACTCGAGTATGATTTATAATACTCGAGTATCAATGATATTTTCACAATACTTCCATATGTACTCGACTATAAGCAAAATTATTCATCATTTACTCTTCAACACTTCTAGTAATACTGAAGTATTGTTGAAAGCATTGACAAGCACTCAAGTAATACTTTTCACACTCGAGTATTATTTCTAAAAGTTTAGTTATATTGAAATGGATTTGAAGTATAACTCGAGTATAATCTATTGCACTCGAGTATTGTGCACCACTTTCAAAAATTCTCGAGTATCACTGGAAGTAAAACACTTTTCAGTTTTAAACACTTCAAGTAGAACTCTAGTATTATCAAAAGTATTATGAACACTCGAATAATCATTTTTGAACTCGAGTATTGAACTCAAGACATTGATTCTGACATAATGATTATCAAACGACAC
>QFDD01003476.1:0-12633 GCA_006871305.1 Vachellia collinsii
AGAGAGAGAGAGAGAGATGGCGATGGCGAGGGCGAGCTCTGGTCTGCAATACCCAGAGCGGTTCTACGCGGCGGCCTCCTACGTTGGATTCGATGGATCCACATCTCCCACTAAATCTCTCACTTCCAAGTTCTCCAACTCCACTGCCCTCCTTCTCTACAGCTTGTACCAGCAGGTGCTCTAATCTTTTTCATCTCCCATTCATTCTCATATTTTTGTTTCCATTCTATGCATTTCTGCGCTGTGCCTTCCTTATGGTGACCTGATCCACTGGATGCGGAATTGTGATTTTCTGATCTCCTCTCTAGTTCGACGACATGATCCCTTTCTTGCCTCCTTTATGCGGTTTTAGGTGAAATTCTGTGGTGACCGCATGTTTCTTTTTCTGTTTTTGCGTGCATTATCTGATCAGCTTCCCCAAACATTCCCTCGGCTGCAATGCTAACCGCCTAACCCCAACGTATACGATTATAGGAATTGAGAATATTTTTAGTTTAAGCTTAATAAGCTTGTTTTATAATATTTTTCGGCGATGACATTGTTGTCAATTTGTGTCTCTGGGTGTACGTTCGGCTGGATCTAGATTTTCGATTGTTAGATCAAGAATATCGATCTCTTTATTCATTTTATATATGAATGGGCGAGAAAAAAGTTTTGAGACTTCAATGGTTATTTACGCAATAACGGGCAATAAAATACTTGCTGATTTACCAATCTCATGGACACTTAAGCGATTTGTCTTATTAGTAATGAATTAATTTCTTGTTAACCCTCTTACAATTAGATAATCCTAGGTTCAGATGGAATGCATAGAATGACAATTGTGTGAGGAGGGGGTGCTGAAAGCTCGAGACATTGGAATTATGAAGGAATATTATAAATGATTGATTTACTTGTGATCCCTACCATTCTAGTATCCTTTTCCAGTCATCTCCACATCTATCAGCTCTCGATCTCTCAATTTTACGGACATTTATGTGGAATTTAGGCAGGGGAGCCATCATTAATCCATTGAAGAAGTTTTTGAATGTAATTTCGTTGCTTTAAGTTGTGTTTAATTTTCATGGCAGGCTAGCGTAGGACCTTGTAACATCCCAGAACCCAGTTCATGGAAGATTGTAGATCATAGTAAATGGGCCAGGTTTGTACACTTTAAACATTCATGTTGTTTTTTACCATCTGATCTACTTCTGTACACACTTTTTTTATTCCTTCCATAGATCTGTGTTTGCTTCTGTGGCCTAGGTATAAACCATGATTGTCCATGCATATATGATTTTATGTTATTTAAGTTTTTTGTCATAAATGCTACAATAGTTGTCTCATACCTGCAATATGCATTATTATATAGCTACCTCTCTCTTTCTTTTTTTGGGGTCAAAGCTACTTTCATGTTATTGTGAATACTTCTGAAAGGTGTTGTTAATGCAGTTGGAACCAGCTTGGAAACATGCCTTCTGCAGAAGCCATGCGTCTCTTTGTTAAAATATTGGAGGTAATGGATACAGTTTTCATTCCCTGGTTTTCATTTCTCTAATGCAGACTGTTAACTGATTGTTTTTCCTTAATGTTCCTTCTTTCATTTAGGAGGAAGATCCTGGCTGGTATTCAAGGGTATCTAATTCTTTTGTAGAGCCTGTATTAGATGTGCCAATGAATGTGAGTATTCTCAATGTTATGCAGACTGTTGAGTCTTTTCTTGCAGGTGTTAGCGAGATATTTGTGTTTTAATATACCCTCAATTGATTGCAATGAGCTTTACTTGTTATATTCATATGTTATTCAGAATAGAAGTACTGAAGGAATTCGGTTTTTGCTTATAATGAAATGAGAAAGAATTATATTATTTTTCAAATCAACATTGGTCCTGTACATAAAATGTCACATTGAGTTTCAACAGCCTTTACTCCAGTATGTGTGAGGGCAATTTTTCACCCACCCAAAGGTTTGGCTACTAATTGCAATTGATGTAATTTTCAGTAAATGAATTTAGGATTTGATCTTTTGAACTAGATTTCATTTCAAGAGGTAAGCTGTCTTGCAGTTAGATAAACAGGAGTGCCACAAAAAGTCTTCATCTTGTTATTCAATTTTCTCTGCTTTGCTACCATTTACATTGGAATCTCTTTTTTATTTGGGGGGCATTCTTCAATTTCATGATGTCGGTTTTACAGCATAATTCCAAAGTGGAGCCAGTAATGGAGAATGGGAATTCTTATCCAGAAACAAAGACTATATCAACTGAAAATGGAAGTCAAGTTGGAACTGAGGACAAAGATGTTGTTGTCGAGGGCTTTGGTTCAGTAGGAGTCTATGATCAATGGATTGCCCCTCCTGTATCTGGTCAACGTCCGAAACCCCGATATGAGGTATTGACCCGTGCAAAATATAAATATATTAAATCTATTCTTCGCTATTTTTGGCCTCTATTAATTCATTCTTTATTTTTCTAAGCTAAGTGTATTTATGTTCAGCATGGCGCTGCAGTCATTCAAGACAAATTCTACATATATGGTGGAAACCACAATGGTCGTTACCTTAATGATCTTCATGTAAGCATACGTGATTGATATATTTGTTGTGTTAGATATAAATTTTGGCTAAGCCATGACGTATCCGTATCGGGGGATGGGAACCATTGAATTCATGTTATTCATTTCTTTCCTTGCCATTGTTCTGATACTCTCATAGTGTTTTTGGTGCTAAATTATTTGGCATTTACTTTGAATCACATGGATACTGATGCAGTTTTTAGATTTAAGAAGCTGGACTTGGTCAAAGATTGAGGCTAAGGTTGAAGCTGAGTTTACCGAGTCAACGTCCCCTGTGAAATTACCTCCTTGTGCTGGCCATTCCTTGGTTTGTGTTGAGAATAGTTTGTTTTTCATAAAATCTAATGATAATATAATTTACTGCTTCCAACTTATTTCTTGCTCGTGCTAACTCTAATATTTTTTCATTGTAGATTCCATGGGAGAATAAACTTTTATCAATTGCTGGACATACCAAAGATCCTTCTGAAAGTATCCAAGGTAGTAAGAACCATGTTGTCATCTATTATTGTCGAGAAATTATCATTTTTGGCATTCTTTCTGTGAAAAACTTTTAAATATGTTGGAAAAGAGTTTTAATAAGAATGAAGGTAAGACTTCACTAATTTGATTGTTTACTTTTTATCCATGATTAAGAAATAAAAAGCATGATAGTGTTGCTTTGTTCGTCTTAAAGAAAGATATGTAGACTGTTGGGAGTGATAAAATTCTCAACAATTTTTTATCAATATATATAAACCATAGCGAGCTGCACTATTTACAAACTAAGGACAGTGTAGCTCCTTAGTCTGCATGTGATGTCAACTTCAAATTTTTCTTAATCATTGTAGGGGTCCACTTCTAGTTGAAACAACTACATGTGTGTTTTGCTGAGTTATTTTTTTGTACGCTGAAACTTGTAACATTTTCTTTGGTGCATGGATTCGACTAATGTTCATTAGTATGGAGTTATTCCTAGTTTTTGATTTGTTTTCTATTTTTATTACAACTAAGTAGCCTTGCTATTAATAATAAACTATTACTTTATGACAGTGAAAGTGTTTGATCCACAAACGGCAACATGGTCAACCCTGAAAACTTATGGGAAGGCCCCAGTAAGTATCTGTTATTCTATCTTTATGCATATCAATCAGAAAATCTCTAGAAGCTTTTCAAATATCAAATTAGAATGCTACGTGCGTTTTCTCATTTTTGTAATGGGAGAGATGTTAATTTCGTGGTTATCGAACATAACGTAATATTTTGTAGGTATCAAGAGGAGGTCAATCAGTGACCCTTGTTGGGACAAGCTTAGTGATTTTCGGTGGACAAGATGCAAAGAGAACTCTCTTGAATGATCTGCATATTCTTGACTTGGAAACCTTGACATGGGATGAAATTGATGCTGCGTAAGAAACTTTCTGAAGCAATCCTCTCTATCTGCCTGCTTTCTTATTCTATTTTCTGCTCCATGGCAGGCATGGGGTGACAATGATTTCTTTGTATTGTATGAAATGTTTTGGATTTCTGTGTTGAAAATTACTTTTGATAAACTGAATCAAAACTGGAGAAACTTTATGGGCCTTCTTGTTCAGTTCCAGTATCTGGTTGTATAATTATCTGTTTGATTTCGTCAGTTGTAACTGTAATTTATCTACCCCATTGTGTTTTGATATTTGATTCTTGATTTTTTTCAATGTATTTTAAAAAGTCACATTTATGCTTACTGCTGACAAGTCTTACAAATGACAGTGGCGTGCCTCCTTCACCAAGGTCCGATCATGCTGCGGCTGTACATGCAGAGCAATACTTACTTATCTTTGGTGGGGGTTCACATGCAACCTGCTACAATGATTTGCATGTTCTTGATTTGCAAGCTGTAAGGTTATTGCCTCTTCTATTAGCTGCGGGCTAAAAAATCAACTGCTTCTAATCATCGATGATTTCTGTAGATGGAATGGTCTCAGCCAGCGCAACTAGGTGAGATACCAACTCCACGTTCTGGACATGCTGGTGTGACCGTAGGGGAGAACTGGTTCATTGTTGGCGGTGGAGATAATAAGAGTGGTATTTCTTTTGGCCACTTTGTCCCCTAAATTTAAGATCTTTTAAGATGAGTTTTTATATTAGGGATATTGCTTAACCTTGTTAAAAAAACTCGTGGGGCATATAAGTCTATGCTGTTGGTCACATTAAATAAAATGAACCAGTTTTCTAGTGTTAAAAAAATGATTGGTTTTCCTTGCTTCCGGTTTAAATATTAATGTTAGAACAACAAGCTGAACAAAACTGAATTGTAAACTTGCCCATGGGCTCAGTTTCCATGCTAGCAGAACAGTAAACTTTATTATTATTGTTATGATCCCAAGTGCATGTTTGGTTACCCTTTAAAAGTGCTTCTAGAAGCACTTTCACATAAGTCGAGAAAAAACTCCTCTCACATACTTACTTCGGATTGTGTAAAATCACTTTTTAAAAGATATTCCCAAACATGCACCAAGTAGATTTGAGAAGGTTGTTGGCTTTCCACTGACTGGCCAAGGTAGTACCTTCGCTCAGGCAATGGGCTTCTCTGGTACCTAAAATTCATAAAACCTATTGAATTTTGAATTTGTATAATGTCACTTGGCTTACAAGTGGATGAAAGTGGAACAGCTATCTTTTCTAAACTCAATTGGGTAGACATAAAACCTGTATGAGCCTATAGTCCCTGGTGCTGAGTTGAATGAAATTAAATAAAACAAATGACCTCAGGGGACATATTGTTACTGAGGTTAGGAATAAGGGGCTAATTAGATGACTTTTTTCTGGTTGACTCCTCCATTTCTTGGGTTTCTCATCTGTTTTGGGTTGGTGCATCTGTTTTTATTGCAAGAGCTATGTGATTAACAAATAAAAGGTCTTAGTCTGTTTGCTTCCTATCAACTTGAAGCATAACTCTCGATGTAGTTATCATATATCTATAGTGCTTATCATGACTGCTTTAAATTTATGATTGTGGTGCTGGCCTTACTTGCTTTTTGCAGTATATCCCATAACAAGTTACATTCCATGTTATCTTGCAGGAGTCTCTGAGACTGTTGTGCTGAATATGTATACGTTGACATGGTCAGTTGTAACTTCTGTTCAAGGACGTGTTCCAGTTGCTAGTGAGGTATTGTCAGTTTTATAAGGACCTCTTTTTATATGGTTAAATTGTTTGAGTACTGATCCTTCATACTTAATTCTCTGATTCTTATTGTAGGGCTTGAGTTTGGTTGTAAGCTCCTACAATGGTGAAGATGTACTTGTATCTTTTGGTGGATACAATGGACGTTACAACAATGATGTAATAAACCACTTCATATGTTTGGCCTCTTCTGTTATATGTGTCGTTTCTTTTTCTTAATTTATTTATTCAATTTTGTCATCCTTCCTGTGATATAATTTCTGCCTTTAGGTCTATGTACTTAAACCTAGCCATAAATCAACCCTGCAAGCAAAAACAGTTGGAAGTCCTGTTCCAGACAGTGTTGCTGCTGTGCACAATGCCACCAATGCTACCCATGATGTGGAGCCTGAAGTTGAAGTTGGCTATGATGGGAAAATTCGGGAAATTGTTGTGGACAATGCTGATCCAAGGACAACAGTATGTTTTATTACTGAGCATGCTCATCTTTTCTGCCCAGTTTTAAGAAGTTTACTCTTGCATATATGGCACAAAAAATATTTAAAAGCATTAGCACATATTTCTACCTACAATAAACATTAACATATATAAAAATGATGTATGCTTCGGGCGTATTTTGGTTGATAATGATCAAAAGTTGTTTTTTAGACTTTGATTTTTTTTTTTGTTGATTGTTATTTAATCATATTTTGATGCCTGGTTTATGAATACGAGTTCAGTAGTAGTTAAAATTCTTGGAAGTTGTGCACACCAATCTGGGAAAAGGAATTCTTGGAAGTTAGTACCAAATCTAAATTGTGCGGCCTGGAGTATTGTGAAAAAATCAATGACAGAATACCATTTGGAAGCAGATATTGAACTCCTAAGCCACAAAGCTACACTCATACATGCTTGTATCTAGGCCACCTCTTGAAAAATTACACTCAGATCTAGACCAATTAAATTATAGGCAACAATAACATTCTGCTGATGACAACTTTTTCATATTTTGGCTGCCTTATAGAATTCCAAAGGGGATCTTATATCCACCCTGAAGGCTGAGAAAGAAGGATTGGAATCATCACTCAGCAAGGAGAAAATACAAACTATTCAGCTCAAGCAAGAATTAGAAGAAGCCGAGGCTCGTAACTCTGAACTTTACAAGGTAAATTACTTGCAGAGTTGAAATCCTTTCTGGTGTTGGAATCTGTTGAAGTAGAATACCTTGGTTTGAGCATATACTGAACTGCTTGCGTAGGTAATGCTGGTAAAGCTAAATTTACCATGCTGTTCCAGCTTGCTTGTTTGATCAAGTTATATACTTCATGTATACTGATTTTTCTAAGAGTTGTGAATGGGATACTGCGTATAATGTGTTAGCAGTGCTTGTTATTAGCCAAAAAAGTTTTACGTATGCTAGTTGTGATTTGGATTATATTGTTTGTTCTATAACGCAATCAAAAGTCCTCACACTTTGCCCTGATAACGTAGGAGCTCCAATCAGTACGTAGTCAGCTTGCTGTTGAGCAGTCAAGGTGTTTCAAACTTGAGGTATACATAAATGCTTCTGCGTATCTTTTCTGTTGCTTTTATAGCTAGATTCTGACATCACATATAATTTTAAGAACAAAAAACGGATAGAACTTGATATGGCTTTAGCAGTTTTTTAAAATCATTTTTCATTTCTTGCCCTAGTGTTGGTTATTTGGAATGGCAGATATATAAACATGCAGTGAATGGCAGTAAGTGGTGATCATTTTGTCCAACTGTGAGGAATGTATCTGGTATTACGTAGCTTAATGTGTAAAATGTTTTGACTTTGGGTGCCATGAGATAAAGATTTAGAATTTCAATATTTTCTGTTCTTTGCCAAAATGGGTCTCGAGTGCTTTTTTTACATGGACAATGGATGTTCAACTTGATGATTGGTTTGGGTGTATGCATACATGATACCCCTAGGATCTCACCTTTCATTGAAGACCTAGGTAGATAATTTTGTTTTCAACACAGTTTGTTCTCAGCATTTTATCATCTGCTCAGCTCTTGATGAAACAAGTTTTAGAATTTTAACCAGAAGTTTGAGTTTGCAGGTGGAGGTTGCTGAATTAGGACAGAAGCTCCAAACAATCGGAACATTACAGAAGGAACTTGAACTCCTCCAGCGACAGAAAGCAGCATCTGAGCAGGCCGCCTTAAGTGCAAAACAGAGGCAGAGTTCAGGTGGCGTGTGGGGTTGGCTCGCCGGTTCGCCCCCGAGCCAGAAAGCAGACGATGGATCAAATTTCAACCATTCACCCTAACTGAACAACGATTCTACATTCGGTTTCATGGAGTTGATTGTCTTTCCAATACTTTTTTTTCTTTTGGAATTGAGTTCTTTTGTTAGTGATGGAAATAAGTTTCAGCTTTCTTTTGCCAAAAGGAATTCCCATAGGGGCAATTCGCAGTGGTACATGTACTGTAACTTAGTCGTACTTAGTCATGTAGCTTCATATTTCTACTAGTTTAGTATAGTGCACATTTTATTTTTCCACCATTTTTGCCGATGATTGTATTCAAAGTCAATCCATTATTGAATGAAAGTAAAGATATTCTTTTGTTTTTACGATTTTTCTCATCGGACATTCAATCTGTATATATGCCTACCGGGCGGTCAAGTCTTTTCCTTGTTGCCCCACCCATTTTGAATTTTTTTTTAAAAAAAATTACCTTAGAATTTAAATAAAATATTTATTTTTCTTTTTAATCTTTTATGAATAAAAATAATTAAGTGTGGCATTAGAAGTAGGGAATTTTTGTCCAATATTATATCGTTAAATTTTGTTAAATTTCAATATGATCTATTAGAGGATCATAGCCGCTTCTGGTGGCTTAATATTTTTTGTTGTTGACGGGAATAGAATTGTTTTTTCATTAAATAAAACTCAAATTACAACACCAGAAGGCATAAAGGCTAAACAAGAAAAAAAAAGTTAAAAATAAGATTAGGAGACAACAGAGAATAAAACAAGAGCTGACCACTAAATGACAACTGCATCCTAACCAATATAGGTTTGAAAGTGAGGAAGCCAACTTAAGTTCCACCATGATCAATTGCAAAGAAGCAATAGAGGGTGGTTGTCCAATGATGTGCTCTTCCGAGCCCAACCTCTTTCATGCCATTGCTGCAAATACAAAATAGCTACAAACCCCTCTTAAGACAGAGAAAAGAAGAATCCTTTAGAGATTGAGACCCAACTTCAAAGGAATAATGATCATAGCAAAAGTAAGCCAACAACCAACACAAACAAAATTAACCCACGATAAAAGGTAAAAAACAATATTGAACGACGTCCACGTAAGGAGAAACAAAAACAAGAACAAAAGCAAAGTTCTAACATTTAACAGGGGTAGTCAAAACACCAAAAATACTATCAAAAATTCCCCTGAATCTGGGTAGTGCCCCGAAATAACCCTCATGGTGACGGTGTGACTGTCGGCCAGTGGTAGCTTAATATTGATATTTCTTTTGATGTGATTATATATAGTACATAATCAGTTACGTTATGAAATTCAAACTTTTTACAATAATATGTGCGTGTTTGAAAATCAAATAGTTTTTATTATATTCTTTATCAAAAATTATTTAGCTGTTCAATAAATTCAATTATAATTACATAATTAAATAAATAAATTTTAAAATTAAATTAAATCGAGATCGAATCAAAACCGCTTGGGTTTAGGGAGATTCGGGGGGCTTGAAGCCGACCCTTATCCGATGAAGGGGTGGGTATATATTTCTGGGCTGACTTCTCCTTCACGTTGTACTGCCAATCAAGTCCGTGCTAGTTGCCCTGTGAGTAACACTCTAAATAATCTTCTTCCTCTTGTTCGATTGCACACCTCGCTTACGCAGCATCCTGTTCAGCTTGAAGGCATCGTTTCCTTGCCAGTTATTCTCACCCATGTCAGGGCCACATCCTCCTCAAACCCTCTTGCACCCCCATTCCCAAAGAGAAGATTCCTACTCCGCCTTCTCTCGAGCTCAAGAAACTCATTCGATGTCAAGCCCTACTTCTCCTATTCGGACCTCGAGTTCGAGTGCAGCCGAAATTGCGACCCTCCTTCATCTTTCATTCAATCAAGATGCCGGTTGCTTCGCCGCCGGCACCAATTATGGTTTCCGTGTATTCAATTGCGACCCATTCCGCGAGATCTTTCGGCGGGATTTTGGCCCTTCTGGTGGAATCGGATTGGTTGAGATGTTATTTCGGTGCAATATACTTGCCTTCGTTGGCGGTGGGGTTGACCCGGCATACGCAATCAACAAAGTGATGATTTGGGACGACCATCAGTCCCGCTGCATCGGCGAGCTATCATTTCGTTCCGAGGTAAAAGGGGTCCGTCTTAGAAGGGACAGAATCGTGGTGGTTCTGGTGCATAAGATATTAGTTTACAATTTCGATGATCTTAGAGTGTTGCATCAAATTGAGACAATTGCAAATCCAAAGGGACTCTGTGAAATCTCTCATGTCTCAGGGGCAATGGTTCTGGTTTGTCCCGGATTACAGAAGGGTCAAGTAAGAGTTGAACTTTACGCGTCAAGGCGGACCAAGTTTATAATGGCGCACGACTCCCGAATTGCTTGTTTCGCGCTTACGCAAGACGGGCGCTTGCTTGCCACTTCAAGCAGCAAGGGCACTCTGGTTAGAATTTTCAACACTATGGATGGTTCATTGCTCCAAGAGGTAGTCATAACGTATACATACTTCTTTCTTCCCTTTGTAACCATGCTTTGTTCTTGTTATTAATATATGAATGACTGCTTTTTTTGGGTGAAAAACTTATTTTTTTTCTTTTCTACGAAAATTCTGAAACTATTGGCCTTCAGAAATGTCAATCTATAGTGTCTTCGAGTCCCATAAAATTGTGTGAGAGAAATTTGAAGTTTCTGGAGTCTGATACATTAAAGTAAGTGCAATCAATCGAAAGATAAATATTTTGATTTGTTATGTCTCTTCTTCTAGAGCTCCGAGACGCTGCCTAAATTTATTTACTAGTTGAGCATGACATTAACCTGCACTTATTGACAACAATTTGCATTAAACTGCGCAATGTTTGACCCGTTGAACCGGCATATGCAATCACTTCGATAGTTGAAAAATGCTAACTATACTAAATGTGCTCTGATGCCTAACTAGAAGTGGGCCCCATATATTGTATGGAGTCTAAAAAGTAAGTCACACTAATATAGCATGTCAATAGAATGATTTGGCACAGACTTCATGTTGAATTGTTGATTATATTGATTTTCGATTTAGTAGACTATGGACACCATGCCTTGCATGGAGTATGAGGTAAGAATAGTGCAGCATCCAATGAATTGTATGTTGTATATTGATAAAACAAGTGTTCACAGGAAAGTCCTGCAGAGATGCTTAATTTCTTTATTGGAGAATCACCTCCATGGGCTTGATGTGTTTACTTGAAACAATTTAATGTTCATGCCAGCTACTTGAATTTGGGCCATCATCTTAAATCAGCTTTAATATTTACATTCAGACCATCAAACTGTTTCTCAAGGTGTCATATGCATTATCTGCTAGAGACTAAAGGTCATGCTGTGATTACTACCGTTTAGTCCTCAAAATGTTATATTAATGTTGTCCAGTAGAATCTAATGCTTAGAAGTTTGATATGATGTAAATTTATTGGATGACACTTTCAGGTTCGGAGAGGTGCTGATAGAGCAGAGATACACAGTCTTGCTTTCTCTGCCACTGCACAGTGGCTAGCCGTCTCAAGCGACAAGGGGACTGTTCATATCTTCAGTCTAAAGGTTGATTCAGGACTATTGGGGCATCGTGCATCACAAAGTACATCCGAATCGAATCCCACTAGCCCCTCCTCAGTTTCATCCCTTTCATTTATCAAAGGTTTGTGGGTTTGTGCTTTGGCTTCATTCTGTTTGATTGGCCTTAGTTTCATCAGGCATTTGGTGATGTAACATTATGTGCTCTGTTATAGACTTGAAGTTGAAACTTTTTATATGGCAAGTTTTGGCTCATGGTCATCTCAAATCTGGTTGTTTAACAGGTGTTCTGCCTAAGTATTTCAAATCAGAGTGGTCAGTGGCTCAGTTTCGCTTGAATGAAGGTTTGCAATACAAGGTTGCCTTTGGCCACCAAAAGAACACGATTGTAATACTTGGCATGGATGGAAGGTATCTCTTGTGGATCATATCTTTGTGTATTGTTCCTTTTCACTTCTTCCATGTGTTGCTTGTAGATGTCAGCACACACACAAACAGCATGCCAGGAATACGAAAACTAAGTTTATTAACCTCATGATTTTTTGCTTCCCAGGACGTTTATTTTTTCTTTTCCCTTTCTTTTGATAGGGATGTCTGGGAGGAATTGTCTTTGAGCTTATGTATTGCCTAGGAATTCGTTTGCTATAGAATATACCATGTTTGAGTAATAATTTGATAGTAGGTCATGTGCGCAAGTATGAGACATGGGAAAGACCTTTTTTCTTTTTCATTTTTTTTTTGGGGTGGGGGGATTGAATTTTGTTCCACGAATGTGATTTTCTTTTTTTGGGGTGGGATTCTAAACTAATCCCCAGTCTCAAATGAGTAGCTTTTTGATAAGAATTTTATTAGCATTGTGTTTACTGGTGCTTTGTCTGTGGCATTTCTGTTTCTTGTGAATTAATTAAATACTGATGGCATGTGTTTTGGACTGTGAATGCAGCTTCTATCGATGCCAGTTTGACCCCATAACCGGTGGAGAGATGACCCAACTTGAATATTATAATTTTCTGAAGCCAGAAGAAACTTTCTAGATCTTAATGCATTTACTCACTATGCCTGCGTGGCTCTTCCTGTAATTAGATTTGCCGGCCCCGTTCTCTGCTTATGCCACAGCTCTTGTAAATATGAGTGGTGCGTGTGTAAACCCTAAATCTTTTGCA
>QFDD01003477.1:0-13752 GCA_006871305.1 Vachellia collinsii
GGTCATGCATGCATGCATATACATTGCCTTGTCAAAATAAATCACTAAAAACTCTTGATTGAGGCATGTTTTAGCCTTATTGGAAAATAAATGGTTTTTTTTTTTGCCACAGATAAGAAAAGGTTCTTTCGGTTGAATAATTTTAATTTTACAAAATTTTGTAGTAAATATTAAATATTGACATTGATGACAAACTTTGATATATTTTTTACTGGAATTGGAATTTTTAATGCTGCCAAGTGACCGAGAGCTGCATTTATGTATGAATTGGAATGCATTCCCTCTTGAGTACGTTATGAGTGATGTGCACAAATGCACATGTGATAAACACTATACCACTCACCTCGCATGCGCGTTCTTCTACGACGTTATCGCCTCAGAGATGACGCAAGCTTTACGAAAGCGAGAGTAGCTGGGAGCCGTAAGATAGGAGCGTGCGTAAGACGGCCAAGCAGTGAGATTGGGGATCATGGAGATTGCCCTCTCGAGTTCTCGAGAGTTAAAACCTTCCTCTCCGACCTCAAGAGTCTGGTTTAATTGGAGACCAGTCGATTCCACCTGCTATATATAACTTGATAACCCCATTAATCATGGTATTGGATATTTACATAAAACTTGCAGAAAAAACCGTTACACCATCGCCATATTCCCCATCTTCTCTCATGCTCACCGGCGGCGCCACCTCCGTCACCGGCGCCTCCACACCCCACCTTCCCTTCTAGTTAGCATGCAGGCACACAATGTATGAAAAACAAAATTAACTCAACGTTCCATGAATAATGTTATAACATTTCGCGGTTCTATATATCCCCCAAGCTCATTTCAAGAATAATCTATAACTAAAACCAAACAGAAACTCCATCCCATTTTCTTCTCTCTTTTTTCCCATTCATAACTTGTATGCCATTTTGTTTGGCATCGACTTCGTTCATATACCAGGTTGGGGTGATTTGATTCTTCTGTTTCAAAGCAGAATGGAGGTGATTGGGTCCGCTGAGAAAATGTCGATCATCATCAAGGAACTCCTGTCGAGCCCGGTACAGATGGCGGACCAGCTGATCAAGCTCGCCGACGAAGCCCAGACATTCAGGATGGAATGTTTAGAGCTCAAGGGCAAAACGGAGAAACTCCTTGACTTACTCCGGCATGCCGCGAGGGTCGGCGATGACCTCTACGAGAGGCCAACACGGCGCATCATCGACGACACCGAACAAGCCCTCGAGAAGGCCCTGCAACTGGTCGGCAAATGCTGCGGGAACGGCCTCATGAAACGACTCTTCACCATCATACCCGCCACGGCGTTTCGCAAGACGTCGATGCAGCTCGAGAATTCCCTCGGAGACGTACAATGGCTCCTTCGCGTATCTATTTCCGCCGACGAACGCGACGACGAGTATCTGGGCCTGCCCCCAATCGCCACCAACGAGCCCATCTTGTGCCTAATCTGGGAACAGATAGCAATACTGCTCACGGGGGGTTCCATGGAAGATCGCTCCGACGCTGCCGCTTCCCTCGTCTCTTTGGCTCGGGACAACGACAGGCACGCTAACTTTTCATTTCCTTCCATTATCATCACCTGTACGTACCTTCTCCATTTAATTTGAAGCGTTACAGATATTGTGACTGAGAAATGCTCTTTAATATATATATATATATAGGTACAACAAGTTGATTATTGAGGAGGGTGGAGTTCCGCCGCTGTTGAAATTGTTGAAGGAAGGGCATTTAGAGGGCCAGGAAAATGCAGCGAGAGCGATTGGGTTGCTTGGGAAAGACCCAGAAAGCGTAGAACAGATTGTGAACGCTGGGGTTTGCGCCGTGTTTGCGAAAATCCTCAAAGAAGGTGACATGAAGGTTCAGTCAATGGTGGCCTGGGCCATCTCAGAATTTGCATATCATCACCCAAAGTGTCAGGATCACTTCGCCCAGAACAATTGCATTCGCTTGCTGGTGAGGCATCTCGCGTTTGAGACCATCCAGGAACACAGCAAGTATACCATCGCCAGTAAACACAGCATGTCGTCCATTCATTCGGTCTTGTTGGCCAGTAACGCTCAGAACCAGAACCACCATCCCGATCACGACAAGAAAACAGGCATGCATGAAGATGAGCAGCAACAGCTTTCCCGCCCTTCGGAGAACAACCAATCATCCAGCCAAATGCACAGCCTAGTTACCAACACAATGGCCATGAAACAGCAAGCATCTGGCAAAGCAAAGCATGGACCCGCACATGTTTCTATCGCAGGAACGAGCATGAAGGGGAGGGAGGCTGTGGATCCAGTTATAAAGGCCCAAATGAAGGCCATGGCGGCCAAAGCTCTGTGGCAACTTTCCAAGGGAAACGTTACTATCTGCCGCAGCATCACAGAGTCAAGGGCTCTTTTATGTTTTGCTGTTCTGTTGGAGAAGGGACCTGACGATGTTAAATCCTTCTCAGCTTTTGCTCTAATGGAGATCACCGCCGTGGCAGAGCAGCACGCAGAGCTGAGACGTTCTGCTTTCAAACCCAACTCCCCTGCTGCAAAAGCCATGGTGGATCAGCTCCTTAGGATCATTGGAAAAGGCGAATCCGACCTTATCATACCTTGCATCAGATCAATGGGCCACCTGGCAAGGACTTTCAGAGCAACAGAAACAAGAATTATACCACCCTTGGTGGGGCTGCTTGATGAAGCAGAGTCCGATGATGTTAAAATGGAAGCCACAATTGCGCTGATCAAGTTTGCCTGTACTGAGAACTTTCTGCATGAGACTCACTGCTCGGCCATAATAGAAGCAGGAGGAGCAAGGCACTTGATTCAACTTGGTCACTCTGATGAGCCACTGATGAGAACTGCTGCGCTGAGACTACTGTCATATGTGGCAATGCACCTTCCCAAAATTGTGGCGCTTGCCCATGGTCAAGTCATCTCTGTTCTGGAGGAGGGTGCCAAGCTGGCCGACTTCATTCGAGATCCAACCCTTGAAGAGCTTATGCGGGAAGCCGTGGAAATATTGCGACTGTATCAATCAGGAGCTACAGGATGATGCCCTACTGATTATTGAGCTCTACTTCAACCTTGAAATGGGACGTACACACGTTTCTGGGTCTTCCTTTTCCGCTTATTCTCTAACATGGATTAGAAATTAAAGTGTATGTGTTTGTGTGTGTGTGTGTATGACTTAGCAGATGATCACCCTTTTGTGACATGATTTAGAAGATCCCAGCTTGTAACACTCATTAAGTTTCTCCTCCTCCTTCTCCTCCATCCTTCTGCAACATGCTTAGCCATTCTTTGTTGTAAAGTATTCAATCTATAACACGTAACATTGGCCGCCGCAGGCCTTTTCATACAATTAATGGGTCTTTTTAATTTTGTAGGTTATACTACGTCGTTTTTCCCCCCATTCAATTCGTATGCTCACTTACATGTAGTCATTGTTTAGTTTGAGCTTTCCGAGCCACTTATCATTAACAAAATTTGAAACGATAAAAACCAGAGACCTTTCGACCTACTATTATGTGGACGGCCATGCATGCTTACTGTTTATTTTATGGGTCAGAAAAGTGAAGGTCCTCTCGGCCACTCTAATCTGGGCCTCGTATTGACCCGGGCTCTTGCCCGCCCGGCACTAGCTTGGTAAATAAAAAAGTGGTATGCTTTTTGGCATTCTGAATAGGACTAAAGATCTGTAGCTTTGTGTCGGCAAAAAGAGAAAAGAAAGAAAGAAAGGTTCAGTGGAGATAATATGCTGGAGATGTGGACCACGAAAATGAGAGATAAGAGAAGCTGGAGCGAGACATGAATTGAGATTGTGATTCGTATAGAAGAAAGCGAGATGGGGATTGAAGGTCAATTAGATGACAAGCACCGAACTGGGTTGTCATCACATGAAATTATAGGAGGGAAGGACAAGTAGAAGGGACAAAGAGGGGGAAAATTGAGGAGTTCGTATAATAATTTGGGGGGAAGACTTAATGTGGATGGTTCAGAATTAGTGCATGTAAGAAGGAAGGAGAGAGGGAGCATGCCTGCAAAAAAGTGGCGTTGGTCCGTCCGGGGAATAAAGCTAAGCAGGGGAAGGGATTGATGGTAGAGAACATGAGGGCTTTAATAACTGAAAAGTCTCTCCTGGCGTCGCTATATTCTCTACCTTTTTCCGCTGTTGCTTGTGACAAAAGCATTCACATAACAGAACACTTCACACGAAAGGTCTTTCTTGATGCTCGCTCACTTTCTCATTCACTGTTACCCTTTCTAGCCACCTGCATTATCATTAGATTCCCACACTCAACTCTCCTCACACGTCAACAACACCATTCATTCTTCCCCCAAATAGTTTCATTCACCCCTTCCAATATCATCATCACTTTGAAATCCAAAAGGTTATCTTGAAGCAAAAATCTCATAAGATCTTAAACTTTAGCATTTAGCCTTTTGGAGTGTGGTTATTCCGAACAACTTATACTCATTAGATTGTGTTCATCTCACTTCCTCAACACCAACCATCTAAATTTGAGGTCCATGCATAGGGCTAGGCTTCTGCTGGCTTGTTGCTGCTATGCGTGTGACTGAGCAGGTGGAGAAATGAGGTGCCTTCTGGGTGTGGTTACAAAATACTATCAAATGCAGTGCCTGGCTTTTATACGCTAATCGTATCCAAAAGTACAAGCACCTCATTAATTAACACCCAAGCACTTAGAATACACAACAGTCATTTTAACAAAAAAGATGCCCCACTTTTTGTCAGCTGCCTCGCTCGCTCGCTGGATATCGATTTTATTTTAATCTTCACCAACAACGCCAAACATTCTGCTTTTCCTAGACTCGCGTGCCGGCCGGCTGGCAAGAGCCTTGCCTTTTCAATGTTTATATTTCCGGACACTCCTCTGAGCCAATTCAATAGAGAATCCTACGTACGTTCATAGCGGTTTTTAAGAATCAATATTCATTTCTCATTATGATAATCGTTCCCCACATACAATCTAATATTAAACATATAGCACCACCATATATATATATCCTTCAAGCTTTTTCATTATGAGTGAACTTCTTGAAGCGTCTGAGGGGAGATTTACACGATAAAAAATGACAAATGAATAAATCTGGAATAAACACGCTGCAATCAAGAACTCTGAAGGATCCAAGCGCAAATTTGTCTTCCCAATTATATTAGTTTTCATGTTTATGACAAAATAGACTCGTAAACGAGTTTGTTTACAAAATATTGAAGGAGTAACGTGGGAACTTGGAACTCGTAATTTTGTTTTTCTGTGTGAGTCATTTATGGAAGTCACGTCATCACAAGGCACTTGTTAACTAGCATGAAATCTAGAATTACAGCAATAAAGTCGGAGATTACAAAGCTTATAAACGCCACAGGAGGGATTATATCATGCCATGAATATCGCTGAAAATATAATATCATTAGAAACTCCGGCACTGTCTTCCCGCTTGAAGTGATCAATGGTGGTGGTGAGGTGAAGGAGCGGGGGCTGCGGAGGTGGTGGCATTAAGAAGAGTGGGAGGAGGAGGAGGAGGATGAGGGCACTGATAGCACTTGGTGAAGAGGCCGAAGGAGTCAATCTGGCGGATGAAGTTGATCATACTGGCCCACCCTCCGAATCCGAACCCGACGACCAAGACCCATATCACCACGAACACGTTGATGACATACGTTCCGACCCATCTCCCCAAGTACTTGGGTGGCTGCTCCACCGCATTCTGCAAATCGGAATCCCAACATTCGTTTAGCATTTCTCCAAACTTCATATTGGCGAGCCTAAGAATAACGGGGAAAAGTGGGAGGAATGTTCGTTACCTGACGGGAGGCGGGAGATCGGAAGGTGAAGATATGAGCGAGGGCTGGGATTATGTACACCGTGAAGCTGACGAGCAGCGATCCCACCGTGGAATTGATCGGACCAAAGAACGGGAATATGATTGCCAAGAACCAGATAGGGATCACCACCGGCAACCTCGACGCCGCACGCTTGCAGAGGCTCTTGCACGAGTGAAGCCCTATGAGCTTCTCCCACACTAAGTACAGGGGCGTGCAGGCAAAGCCAAAGGTTATGAACTGGTGGATGAGCATGAGCACCACCGCTACGTCCCTGAACGCCGACTTGGGCAGCAGCGAGAAGGCGTTGGAGTGGTCCAGCAGCATATCCCCGAACGCCCAATACACCGCCGTCGCCGACGGCAGAGTGAGCGTCAGCACGTACACAGTCGCCAACAGGTATATGGCCTTGAACTTCTCTGGCCTCCACATCGCGTGCATTATCTCCCTGCACATTTCCAACCACCAACACGTTCATATCATCAAATTAAGAGAAATTTTGTTCACGTCACACTAACTAGATTTTAATATGTTATGTTTTAGCGCGTGCATGCCATAATCACATGACACATTCGTCAACGTGGTACATAGCAATGCGTTTGGCTTTCTCATTGTCACGTTAAAAGAGCAGGAAAGAGCGTTTGGCTTTTATTCCAGAGCAGCATCTCGGGGCTCACACTAAAAGAGGCACTTTTCTGCCTGCCACGCCGACCAAGGCTCTTCTTCCCTTCCCCCAATCCAAATAAAATATCATTTTAATTTAATAGTACTGACAATAATTCAGGCAAGTTAAATATTGAAGCATCATATCAGATATATATGCTGTGTCTGCAAGCACGCTGAGAGGGCAGCGAAAACAGAGGTTCCAGTCAAAAGCATTTAGACGATGAAATGAAAATGACCGGAGACGGGTCCTTGGATCCCGCGGTCAGATCATGTCCAAGCCAAGTCCAGGTTAGGTCGCTCTCGATCGATATGGAATATAATATAGTTGTATCAGCCAAACAGGGGGAGGGCAGATTGGTCATAACACAAGAAAAGGACATGGAATTAGATATTTGAGAAGATTGTCATACACAGTCACGGCATGCCCCCCGAATGTGTAGAGAATGTTTGTGGCCCCCGTAAAATAGAGAACCAACTTGGTAGGCCCCGAATGCTTCACTCCCTCCACCTACACACACACATTCAACCATCGTTAACCAGTAGCCACACACACACAGAGTACAGTGTTTCAAGATCTGATATTGAGGTGATGTATGTATGTATGATGTGAATACCTGGCCATGCACAAAAGAGGCAATGGTGAGGTACCAAGCGGTGTAGGTGGTCATGAGGAGGCCCATAAAGGACCAGATTCGGTAGTTGTGGAAGGAAGGGATGAACACTGTGGTGGCACAACAAGCTCCGAAGATGTAAGTCCAAGTCCTTTTGTCTAGATTGTCATTTATATAGTATATGTTGCTGAAAATAGACATCACCATGTGAGCTTCCCTCTCTCATCACTCTTACTTCACACACATATATTTGTTTAAACTATATAGTAAAGCATGAGGGACAGAGGTTAGGTATACCTGGCACAAGCAATGAGTTGGATAACAGATCCAAACAAAAGAAATGTGCAGTTAAATGCCAAACCCGCGTTTCTCCAGTGCTTGCCCAGAAGACCATCAAGAACTTCGAACCACTGGATCACGTGGTTTCTGAAATCTACTTTCTCTCGTTCCTTCCTGGTTCTGTACTCAACATACAGAACGCTGATCAGATAAGCCGTCCAGCTCCCCATGAGGCCGTAGAACAGTTGAAACAGTATCCCAGACAGCATTCCCAGTTGAGAAAATGAATATGGCAGTGTCAGCAGAACTTGAGCCACCTGAAGCATGTGAAATCCATCAAGACCGAGCTGGGAAAGTGAAAAGAAGAAGGATGCTATACACACACACACACACACACACAAGTTGAGTTAGATAAAGGAACCTGGTTGGAAGCACAGCTGAACCAGGCATCATAAGTAGAGCCACCGTGCCACAAGAACTTGGATAACTTGGATTTCATGTCCTGAGGCTTGCCTTCTGTTTCCATTTCCACATAGTTTCCGATTATTACTTGCTCCGTCTCCTTCTCCGACGCCATTCTGTGTCTGCTTTTGGTCCTGGAGCTTGATTTCTCAAGTGGCCGGGGTTAGGATAATAGTGTTAGGTGGGAGTGGGATATGTATATATATAAATATATATATATATGTTGGAAAGGAGAGAGATGCTGAGTGAGAAGTTGCGGGAGTGGGGGTTTGCACGTATATATAGAGAGAGGGGGTGGGGGGGATGGCACAGTGGGGTTCTCGAAGGCTGGGAAAGCGATCTGTGCGTGAGAGGGATTGTAGAGAGGGATTTTGGGAACTGAGTAATTAATATCTTCATATTTTTGGACAACTTAAAAAAGCGAATTTAGAATTTATAAATAAACAAAATAAGAGACTGCCCCCGATGGAGCTTTGACGAAATCCCCTGGTTTTCGAGCCCCTTTTTGCAATTCAAATAAAATTACACAAAGCAATACTTAATTCAGGTTTAGGTTAATATTAATTAAGTAATGACAATTGATGCGTAGAGGAGGGCGTGATGGCTTCACCGCACGAGTGGGTCTCCGCTTCCCGAGCCGATCAACTAAATCATTGCATAATTTTTTTATTCCTTCACCTAATTTATTAAAATTTGCATTTTCTTGGGCATTTGTCCTTTCTCACCCCATGCATATATTACACCTTCTTCACTTCTCAACACTTGAAGCTCTTAATTTTGTTTAACTGGAACCAATTAATATTTCACGCACACATTTTATTACAAGTGTTGTATCAACAATATTCTTTTTATTTGAATCAACAAAAGCAAATTAAAAACAACTTTGACCAAACCCGTTATTCCCCAGACAAACAATTACTAGGTAGAAGGTGGGTTTGCAGAACTCAAGGAATTGACTGTTTCAAATGGTGTTGGTTCGCATTGGCCAAAGTTGAATCTGGTTAAAAGCAAACAGTGCTATAGCAAGATTTCACATTGGAGTGGTAGAAACCAGAATAATGAATTTGAATATTGGTTTTGGGTAAAGAGAGAAGGAGGAGGTAAACATAGGAGAAGACAAATTAAAAAGAGGGAAGGCAAAGAATGAGTAGACCGCATGATTGCAGCCAAAGAAGCGTGGTCGCTTTGCTAGTCGTAGAAAGCTGCTTTTATCACATGGCCAACTCGATCATCCCCGACCCTCTCTTCTCTATATTCTCACATGCATTCCATTTGTTTTACTCCTTCTCCATTTTAAGTTTAACTATTCCACACACAGCTGACAATCTCATTCGACATTTCTCAACTTGTTAGATCATGTGCCCTCCTTCAACTGCATCTTCCCTTTTAATATTTTCACCCTCATTTTAATTCCCTTTAAGCCTTCTTATTATATTCTCTCCTTGTCTCCTCTCTTGTGCAAGTTTAACTTTGTTTCCTTTCTTTCTGTTCTCTTTTTCTAATTAATAATGGGAAATGCAACCTCTGCTCAGATTCTCTTCTGCCTCATTCACTAGGGCTTAATCTTTTGTTCTTTGCTTGCCATATATTTATTGAACAGGGCTTAAGCCTCTTCAATGAGTGGTAGCTTTTGTGGGAATAATGCATTATAGTTCATCATTGGAGAAAATGTTCGTTTCTTTCACTTTGTCTTCAAGTTCTCTGACACTGGTCCAAAACAAAACAACCCCCAGGGTGAAAAGTTTTGGAGAGTTTTACTCATCATTCATCTTCTTCTCATCATGATATACACCATTACGAGTTTGTCTTTTCTTTATTAATTACACCGAAGCATTTGCTAATAAAGGAAATGCGAAGCACGAATTGGTTTGGAACATGTACATGTATAATCCACTGCTGGTTTGGCCATACTTTGTGAGGTAGATGGGACCAGAAACATTCTCTGTGTGCCTGTCTCCTTGACCACGTTCATTCCGTTCAAACGTTCTAGTTTGTTCAAATGTACTTTAATTTGTTAACGCAATCAAGTCCGAGTAAATTAAGAACTTGATGCTAAAATATTGTGGTCCAGGCTGATTGATGTGTTTCAGTCGATCGTTGGATCAACAAAACTTTCTAGTGGCCCTCTTGTCAGTTGAACTAGCTAGTGCCCATAACGTGGCTGCCTGCATCATTATCAGCGTATTCAATATGTTTCGGCACGCTTCTAAGAAATCTCGAAGCAAAATGATGATTAGGGAAGCTTCGGGTATGTTCGAACTTATTCAATTATATATGTTAGTTTCCTTCAGTAAATCAGCACACTGTTTTGATATCGAAATTATACTTCGTCCTGAACCTGAATGCATTTCATCAAAAGTATTTAATCAAGGCCTTCGCCGAAGTTGCCTTGAATTTGTGTGTGTGAAAAGAGATAGATTGAGAACTAAGGAAAAAAATTCACTAGTGGAATCGATCACTAACTAGCAATGAGATGACGATAAAAGACTGAATGATGAACAGTTATTCCGATGGAAGCCTTGTGGTGGGGGAACTAAAGACAAGGCATGCTAGCTATGATAATAAAAAGTTGTTTCTTGATCAGTCCATGCCGTATAATCTTGATCAACATAGGGGACCAAAGATTTAAAAAAAAAAAAAAAAAGTGGAAAGAGATGATAAAATGTGTAGTCCCTTGTGTTTTGATTTGGTTATCAATTTGGTCGTTAGCTTCAAGTTTCGTTGCCATCAATTTAATCCTTTACGTCTCATGAAGCTATATCACGTTATCAATCTAGAGCAATTTTGGAGAATTTAATTTGTCAATAGTTTTAGTCTATATGTTTGTTAATAATTATTGAGCAGCTGGTTATTGTGTGGATGTTTCTGAGAATATGTTAATGTCTTCAAAAGATTAATGTGATAATTTTATGAAATGTAAAAATAAAAAAAGTTGATTCGAATGGAATTTGACGGGATAAATCAAGAAGTTAGACTGAAAGGACAAAAAAAAATCATTATCCCAAGTTGAAATTATTGAATTTCCAATGATAACTGATAAAAAGAAAAGTAACGGAACTAATTAGGGTACTGAGATGAGCTCTCCCAACCTATTAGATCTTGACCTTACAGATATGATTTTTCTATTTGTATGGAAAAAAACTTATTCTAATGAATATAAAATTTAAAATAAAACTAATCTGTTAAATATCATGTTCTCAAAATAATTATTTTTTATAAAAAAAATTATTAGTTTTAAATATATATTGTCTCGTGTTGCACGATAAATAAGCAAAGCAACGATTGAACTCAGCACTTGTTTTGAAGAAGTTCTTTTTGACATCCACTTTGCCTGGTGTGCTATGTGATGATACATGTGGGTCGCAGTGTTTGATGATCATAAACACTTGTGCCAAACACGAAAGGTATGGCACTTTTTTTTTTGTTGGGTAGGCAAGTAGAGAGAGAGAGAGAGAGAGAGAGAGAGAGAGAGCAAACACGGCTAGCTGCATTGACTTGTGTGATTCAAAATGTGACGAGGTGAATGATTAATTAATGAACTACAAATGGTGTTTGATTGATGAAAGGGTACATAGTCAACCATGGTGCCACGTTAATGGCAGTCAACAGTTGATTTCGAGATATTTTATCAACAAACAGCATCATTCTCTGCTGCTCCATGCTATACAGTCGCTAGAAGTTTCACTCTAGCTACTCTCTCCCCCATCATGAATCTCTTCGATGCCTTCTTCTGCACTGTATAGTGGAAGCTTTTTGACACGAAAGGAGGCGCGTGGCTTTGAAAAACCCAGAGTGAATGAACAAGTCTTTTGCTTGAACATTTGTTATTAAGTTACTCACACTACAAGTATGATACGTGAGCTTCTCCATCACCCAGTGCCGTCATGCCACATTGTAAAGCGAGTTCGTCATACCGTGAAGTGTCCTCTTTCTGCTGTGCATGATAAATAGTAATACTCGTATTTCCTTATATCCATGTGACTTACAAGAAAGATAAATGAAACATTATTATTAAAGAGAGTACGGAAGTCAGGGTACCTCGGGAGCATGCAAATGTCTTGTCATGTGGTATAGTGTTTATTAGGCCCTGGAAATGCCTGGTCCTATTTCGGGGCAGTGATGCTAAGTGATAGTTCACAAATTTGTTTTTTTTTTCCAGTATTGGGCTTGGACCTATATTTAAATAACGGGCTGGCCTTCAGATGTCACTGAAGAAGTTAAATTACGGCAGGCTCACATATTACGACAATGGAATTAGGGTAAGAGGCCAAGTTAGGCACAAGAGTCCTGACTGATCTGATGCGTTACAGAATTGATGGATCTCATGCAGCCCATGGGCGGGTAAATACTGAACTTGCTACTCCTTTCCATTAGTGGTGCTTTATATATAACAGATGAAAGCTGAAATGCGCGCTTTGTGAAAGTTCAGTAATAAATTACTGCTTCACAAAAAAAAAAAACAAAAACAAAAACATCGCTCCTTTTACCTCCTTGATTAACGTCTAAGATTAACGTCTGTCAGTGGTCAGCCATATCTCGAGTCTAACTACTGTCTTGTCTAAACTTTGACTTTAGCTTAGTGTTCCTTTTACCTCCTTTGACACGATGAATTTATCCTGGCCTTCCCAATATTAAGTTTGACTTCCGTTTAGTGTTCAAGGCAAATACAAATGATGGAAAGATGCGAAAGTTGACAATTATGGAAATGTAAGTTTTTTTTATTTCTCCTCCGTATCCTATAGCATGTCATTCTTCAGACACATCAATGACGCCAAATTAAACTGGATCGAGGTATGACATGAACCATTAAAGTTGACACTTTTGACCCCTAAGATGTTGCATTCCCGGGTCGTAAACCCAAGATCTCTGAATCTCTCATTAAGTTAGAATAGTCCCAACAAGCTGATATAACCCCAGTAATGAAAATGTAAGCTTTTAGAAAGCTCACTTACTATTAATTAAGAAATTATCAATACCGTCACTCGCTAGTCACTTTATCTGATAAGTAATTTAATGCCCCGCTTGGCACACGGAAGTCACTTTGATGAAAATGGGACTGGAAATGGAGTTAAAAGTGTGTTTGGTATGTTGGAAGAAGTGAGGTATTATTTTAATTTAATATTTATATCTATAATGTAAAAAGATTAATATACCCTTTAAAATAATAATAATAATAATAAAAAGAACCAAGCCCACTCCTCGCTCCACCTTCTTTAGCCAGTTAACCTCACCGCCTCTATCACCATTTGTGACATCATGAGGTATTGTTTTTGTTTAGCCGCCCGTAGGCACATGGTTTTGTCCTTTTGGGATCTCATAGTCAACCAAAAGGTGTCTCGGATGTCAAATGTCACACCTTGACTACATATATGGCCTTCACTTTGGACGAGTCTAACCGATGTGGGATTTGAGCACACCCTGCCTACTACTTCTCCCTTTCCCCTTCACCCACTCCAGGGTTCCTCAGGGTGTTAGGTCCCTCACAGCGCTTGGTGTTACACTCTTCCCACCAACGGAAAGAGCTGTCCTCGGCTCTGATACCATATTGTGACATCCTGAGGTATTGTCCTTGTTTGGCCGCCCGTAGGCACAGGGTTTTATCCTGTTGGGATCCCATAATCAACCAAAAAGTGCCTCGAATGTCAAATGTCACACCTTGACTACATATATGGCCTTCACTTTGGACGAGTCTAACTGATGTGGGACTTGAGCGCACCCTGCCTACTGCGTCTCCCTTCCCCCTTCACCCAACTCCAATGTCCCTCAGGGTGTTAGGTTCCTAGCAGCGCTTGATATTACACCATTGGCCCATCCACGAGCACAGTCATCGTTAGCCAAAATTGAAGCTTTCAATTGAGAATTGTGGAGCTTAATCAATTGGGAAGGAAGTAGCGAGAAAGTAAAGAAAAGC
>QFDD01003478.1:0-12197 GCA_006871305.1 Vachellia collinsii
AAAAAAAAAAATGAGTCTGGAAAAAGAATGGCTTATAGTGATGTAAAATAATTATTTAATTTTATTATAGGCTTCTTGTGTTTTCAATTTGTTGGACACTTAACCAATGGGCTGAGCTAGTAACTAACACAAGGGGCGTTTAAGATTGGGCATGTGATGGAGAATGGAGGATAACTACTAGAGTAGAAAAGCCTAGGATTTGATTAAATAGATTTTATGTTTTATTAGTAATCTTTATTTTAATATTTAGGATTTAGTTTATTTTCAATTAAGATTTATCTTGATTCTTATCTTGGTTTAAAATAGATTAGATAAGGCTTTGTCGTATCTTTTAGGATTATAATACTGAAACTAGGATTGGGAACATATCTCTAAAAATAAGCCCTAGGACAATTCATTCATGTTGACTTTTTGCGTATTGAATAATTATTTTTCTGTATCTATGTCTTTCCCCAATTTTTCTTTCCATTTTCTCCTTGATCTGTATCAAATTCTCCCTCTTCTTTCTCTTCCTTCCGTCGATTGAGTGTATTTTTGGGGAGGTGAAAGTTTATGGAAGATTTGGAGCTCGTTAGGGAGAGTACATGACTCTGAGATGCATAGAAATGAGTGGTATTGTGTGTCTGTTTTCAAAACCTTTCCCCTTTGATCTCCAAATTTATAGCTGTAGAATTCTCTAAGATCAACTCTCTTGTTATATTAGTATCAGAATAATAAGATTTCTGGAGCTTTTTCTCATCAAAATCCATCTTAACTTTCATTTGAGCACTAGGACCGTTTAGGAATTTCAGGGAAACAAGACAATATACAGATGAAGATAACCCAGAGTTCTCTATTATAAGTGAAGATAATTGTAGCAATAATGTCTAATTGATGAAGCAAATTGGTGACTGTCTATTGTTATTTGGTTATACTTTCTGGTAGCTTCTCTCTTCCATAGTTTATTATATTTGAGTGTGAAACTTTTCATCATCTGTTAATGGTTCCTCTGTATCATCGGAAGAAACCTTAAAAATGGGGTTTTTCTTTCTTTTTATTTTTTTGGGGGGGGGGGGTTGGTGGGATTTTGAGGGAGGAATATTTGTCCCATCGTCCTTTGAAGTTGAAATGATCCTCTATTATGAAGATCTGTTAATTTAATCCATGCCTCATTATATGTTTCATATTCATATCTAAATTTGGATAGAAAGGATGATTTATTGAAGAGAAGAAAATGGAATAAAAATGGTGGGCAATTGGACCTCACAGAGCCAAGAGAAGTAAATAATTTTTTTGCTCAGAAGGTTTTTTCAATGCCTCTGTAAATCCACAAAACATGCAAACCAAAAATAACTGCAGTAGCTGAAACGCACAAGGGCACTAGGCCTTGTTTGGTGCACAATGAAAATTGATGGAAAGAGAAGATAATGGAAAAAGTGATATTATTATTCTTGCTAGGTGCTGTTGATAATTTAATTTATTTTTTATCACTTATGCAAATGAACAGTTATTCTAAGTTATGTGAAAATTGGCCTGCAGGTAGAAGACATGCTTAAAAGAAGTTTTGCTGAATTTCATGCTCAGAAGAAACTACCTGAAATGCAAGAACTTTTGAAGCTAAAGCTTAATCAGCCTACAAAAGCTATTGAGTACGTTAATGCAAAATGCTAATCTATGCTTATGAATATTTTAATCCCTCTATTTTTGTGGCCTTTCATCTTACAAACCTGCTATTCTCATATTGTTCACTTTTTTTAACAAAAATTAATTGAAGAGAAGGGATATTGATATAGAAAGTGAACAAATGGATGACAAGAGATCCTTCCCAATTCCCAAAGAAAAGAACCAATGTCCTTTAAATCAAGAGTTGGCCGACCCTTCTAAATATCCACTGGGGATATTCTTCCAAAAAGGCCATTTTCTGAAACCCATGATTCCATGAAATTAAACCGCAGGGGGAAACGAACAAAAAAACACACACAAAGATGTGTTGGCAGTAACCTCTGATTAGAAACTTTGTCTTCTGTTTTTGGGCTTTTTGCTTCTTTTCTTCTCCCAAAAAACAAGTAAACTTCATAGTAAGACGAACCTGTAGATTAACTGGACAATTGGAGCTCACATATAAGAAATCCTTCCAACTCTTCAGGGCCTCCTCACAGTGTGTTACTTTCTTTATATTTGTTAGTGATCTCACAGTTGCCGGTCATGCTGGTGCAGTTGATTATTTCCTTTATTATTGCATAGATTATAGAGGCAACATCAAGTAGATTAGAATTTGTTAAAAATGTCACCAGGAAAAAAAAAATTTATGTGTTAAAAAGGGAATGGAGTTCAAATTTTGCTCACATTTTTTATTAATTTTGTGGTCTTGGAGTTATTGCAGGATAAGATTTTGATTCTAGCTTCTGAATGGTGCTCTCTGCATCGTTTTCTTTAACAAGGGTCTTTTTAGTACATGCGAAGAGATTGGACGGCTTTGTATTTTCATGATTTTTTGATTCCCCTCTTATATCTTGTAAGAAGTTTTCATTTCCTCCTCCAACTTGGAATAAGATGTGACCCTCCCCTAAAAAAGATGATAACCAGACTAAAACCAGAAATAAACCAGAGATAGAGAATAACTTGCTGTTGCTGCGTAACCAAATTAGCTTGCGAGGGAAATGACACTCTTACACCACCCAGATACAAAAACTACAATCAAAGTAACAATTACAAGGAACAGAACATAAGACACAACAGACTTGCCAGCTCTCGAGAGGTTGGTACTCTCCACTCAAAGGCCTAAGCCACACTTCTAAAATTTCTTCTCTGCCTTTCCCCTGAACCAGAGGGAATATTTAAAGACCCAAAAATTGACTCCCCCTCATATACTTTGACCCACAGCAATACTTATCTATTTCTTTCTCCAAAATAGTAGGAATTCCCAAGTCAAATTTCTGACCACAAAAAACATCTTTCCCGTTTCATGTATTCCCCTAAATTGCCCAAAGTGATCTAACAGAATATTTCCTTCATTCCAATGACGTTTCATTTCCTATCAAAAATGGAAAAGAAAAGAAAAGATATTAATATATGTTGGAATGCTTTCAAAAAAATTGCCTTTTTTTGTTGAATAATACATCTAATTGTCAGTGCCCAAAATACCTGTACTTTGTCTCCCAAGTTCAACCAGGGAGAATTGTCATCTCGGTTTCCATGTAGGCATCAGCACATGAGTACTGTTGTAATTTATTTTGTCTTTTTAATGTGGTTTTTTTTTTTTTTGTGACAAATTTTAAATTTATGGGTAGAGTGGATGCCTTTTCTGTAGTTGCTGTGTTTGGATACTACAGGAGAAATTCTTTTCTTCATTTTTAACTCTTCATTGCTTGCTTTAACTTTTTATGCCCTATAAACGAGAAAAATGCTTACATAAGAAAGTTTAATGTGTTGCCTCTCATTTTATTGTTATGAATTTCTAATGCTCGAGTTAAGGTTATTGATTATATTCTAATTTTTTACATGTTTGGGGAGGCTCTCTCTCTCTCTCTCTGTTTTTTTTAACTGTTCTCCCTTCTCATCGATAAGTCACTCTTGCAATGCTGTATTTTTTTTCTTGAAAAACAAATCTAGATGCATAAAGGGCGAGCCAACCATTGAGGAATACTATGAGACCTACTCTGAAGCTGAGGAGTACAGCAGCAAAATATCAGATGCAATTTTGCAGTCCCCTAATGCACAACAATTTCTTTCTCCTGGAAGAGTAATAGTCGTAAAATCAGAATCTGTGAGTTGCAACAATTAATTATGTGCATCACATTGGTATCATTTTATCTTGGTTCAGTTAATAACACCTTTGAAATTATAGAATTGCATAGCAGATGCGCAAAGTTTTGTTCAAGTGATTTTTCTATAGGAAAATCTAAAATGGCATGTAAGATGGGTAGGTAGTTATACTTCCCCCTTTTCTAGGTTAAGAAATTAGTTACTTGCCATGCACAATTTAAAGAAACGAAGTAAAACACTAAACAGGGTTACTGACTTACTTGGCCATGCCAGGGTCTATCTATTTCATATTTGTAACTTGTAAATTATTTTAAGTTCAAAGGATAGCGCTTATAGACTTATAGTACATGCCTAAGTCCAAGGACCACTAATCTTTTGCACACTTGACAATGACATAACTATCACACTAACTATTATATGGTTCTCCCTCAAACTAATCTCAATTATATTAGAGACAAGCCTATTCAGGTTTGGAATCCAAAGACTTGGACAAAGTTCCTCAATACGCCCAATAAAAACATCATGATTCACAAGGTTGCCCTAATATCGTCACAAACATGATTTTCAGAAAAATCCTCAGTAGACAGAGCTTCCAGAATTCTCTGACCTTCCCATGAGCAGTCCACTCACATTCTCCCAACTACTTTCCTCAACCACATAATCTGACACTCAGACAAATCTAGAATTCCTTGACCTGCTTTTCATTACCACTTCTCTGACATCTTACTTGGATTGGACGCTGTTGACATGCAACAAGCATGCAATCGAGTGCTGAAATATTCAATAACTTCACTCCTTTTTGGTTTAACAATCAAGGTCCCGATTCATAAGCCAAAACCACATTGAATATTATTTAGCATCTTAAACTAAAACAAATCATCGAAAAACATGGAAGGAGCCTAAAGCAAGAAATGCACAAGAGAGGCTTGGACACCCAAGACCACCAAAAGCATTATGATTTATGCCAAACCAAAATCAGAAAGGATTTATGAGCTTGCTAGTGTCTGTTACAATGCATTGGCATGTGGCATGTCCCCAGAACTGGAGAGGGTGTTTGGGTGCTATTTCCATTATTTTATCACTGGGGATATGCTCCTTTGGATGTTCCCAGTATGATCTGAATGTCCCCACTCCCTAGTCCAAAAGAAAGTTGATTGGAAAACGTATTATTCGCAGGAAACAGTAGTAGAAAAAGAATGCTAGAGCTAAGCCAGATAAACGGAGGCCATTTGTTTTTTCTATGTGTCTTTCAGAACCTGGTCAAGCTTTCTAACAGAAGGTTTTAAAGATAATATGGGATACGTTTTTTTATTGTAACATACAAATTTTTGTTTTCTATTTCTAAATCTTGCCTGGGTATTCAGCCATTTGAGTGGGTTATGGCTAGCTCAATGGTTCACATTATTTATGCAGGCCAAGGATCACCTGCTTGGTGTGATTGTGAAAGCTCCTTCTGCAAATTACAAGCAATATATTGTTCTAGTGCTCAGACCTGATTTGCCATCCCAAGTGGAAAATGCCCCTAGTAGGGGTAATGTGCAAAATAAACACAGTGACTTCAACCAGGGTAATTTTTTGGTGCCTAAATCAAAACGTAGTTTTGGAGATGAGTATCGTACCTCTGTTTCAGCTCGTCGGGCAACAGGTGTTATCAACATCACACTGCCACATCGTGGCTATGTTAGTGGAATGAGTTATGAGGTTAAAGGAGTTGATAGTAAGGAATTTCAATGCATTTGCAATAGCAAAATGACAATTGACCAGGTTGGTCTTCTTGAAGATGTCAGCAATGCTGTTTACTCCAAGACAGTTCAGATGCTCCTGGATTTAAAATCAGATGGAAACAAGTACCCTCCACCCCTGGATCCTGTGAAAGGTATTACCAATCCATGGGAAAATGAATCTTTTACTTTTATATTAATAACTTATTCACAGTTCTATAAAATAACTGGTCAATCGGGTTTGGTCTGTAATTATTTCTATCACTGCTTCGCTTTTACAAGCCTTTTGCATTATTTTTATGAGCATGTTAAATGACAGTAGGTTTGATCCCAGTGATGTTCTAATCCTTGTGATAATCTAACTTGTGTTAGAAGAATGTTGTTCTTAGTTGTTGTCATTGATTTGTTACCTAACTGTTATTCCCATCTGTAGTTAGTTCCAATCTTATTCAACGTTGATAAATTTTGGACAAACAAAGTTGTGGACTTTGCATTGTAAAGATTTAATTTATAATTATATACGCATCTTCCTCTATGATAAAAAACTATCTTCCTGAAATAGTTGTTTGTCTGGTTTCCCCCTTAAAATAATAGATATAATATTCATGTTTGATGTGTTGTGACCTAGTTAATTGTGAATAGAGATCAGGTTGTTGATGTGTCGTGGCCTACCTGTTAATCATGAATTTCTGAACCTCGTATCAATTTGTCTTACAAATATTCAAATCATGAGAAAGGTCACTAATAAAACGCATTTTCAATCTGTTCTAATACTTATTTGAGAATAGGCCATGATATATGTGTTGTATTTGTTTATAAGTTTCTTGAGCTGTTGCTTGGTATTGGATAATGGATAATGATATTTGTCTTATTTTAGTACTTGATTAAATTTTGCTTGAAACCTAAGACCTCCTGCTGGCTATCCAAATCTCTCCCTAATAGACCACAATCAGTGGCTTACATTTTTTCTTTTCCAAGAAGTGGCAATCTAATATACATTTTTCATGTAGATCTAAAGTTGAAGGATGTTGAACTTGTGGACACATACCGCAAATGGACTAAATTATTGGAGAAGATGACCCTAAATCCGTGTCATGGGTGTATAAAATTGGAGGAGCACATTAAGTTAGCGAAAGACATAAAAAAGCACAAAGAAGAAGTCATTGATCTTCAATTTCAAATTTCAGACGAAGCACTTAAACAGATGCCAGACTTTCAGGGCCGGGTACATTTCCATATATGTGATATCTCATTTCTCAGTAACTAATACTGATATTTTCTGTTGTATATTTTCTTAGAATTCAATCTCATAGAACTTTTAGTCATTGTTCATTCATTCATTCATGCAGATTGATGTTCTGAAAGAAATTGGTTGCATAGATGATGATTTTGTTGTACAAATGAAAGGCCGTGTTGCCTGTGAGATGAACTCTGGTGAGGAATTGATTTGCACGGAATGCTTGTTTGAGAATCAACTGGATGAACTGGAGCCGGAAGAAGCTGTGGCATTAATGTCTGCTTTTGTGTTCCAGCAGAAGAACACTTCTGAACCTTCACTCACAACCAAGCTGTCTGAGGCAAAACATAAGTAAGTTTTTCATCTGTGTCTATTTTCTCAAGTAAAGTCTTTCTGATCACTCCATGTTATGCTATTTAGAAATTTACATATGTTTAAAATAATTGTAATATCAGGCATTGTCTCTGTCATGGATCAGCATAAATTTTCCTTTTTGCATTTGATGATAACTGAGTACTACTTGTGGAATTGACTGCATGCAATTAATTATCTCTTCCCTCTTTTTTATTTTTTTAATCCTGTAAGCGATACTGTTTTGGCTCTAAGGAAGTAACATTTAGTTGAAATTTTATTTACATGACTGGGGGCAACAAGAGAAGGATTCAAATGAGCCACTCTAACCAGGCTTTAAAATGATGTCAAAACCAATTTAATTTCGGATTAAGTTGCAAATTTACCCTAGAATTTTTTCGTTAGGAGCAATATTGTCCAGGAAGTTTCAAAATGGAGCAATATTATCTCTATCATTAGAAATGTTAATAGTGAACGTCAGTTTTTAATGATCAAGGTTGATTTTTTAACTGAATGAGGTAAAATTACTCTGAAAGAGCTTCTAGGGTAACATTTTTTAGGGTAAGATTTTTTAACTGAATGGGGTAAAATTTCTAGGACGACATTACTTTTAGAAAAATTTCTAGGGCAATATTGTTTCTGAAAGAACTTCCAGGCCAAATTTGCACATTAACCCCTTAATTTAACCTACAGGTATGAGCTACTAATTAAAGGTTTTCTAATTTTTATTACAGTAACTACTTTTTCTTATTTCATTGCTTTCAGATGTCTTGAAAATTCTAATTCCTTATAGAGAAGCTTTATTTAACTCGGGATGCTTTCATTTCAGATTGCATAATACGGCGATAAAACTAGGACAACTTCAGCAGGACAAAGGACTACAAATAGATCCTGAAGAATATGCCCAAGAAAACCTCAAGTTTGGTCTAGTTGAAGTGGTTTATGAATGGGCAAAGGTTAAAAATAAAAACCAAAAAGAAAAAGAAAAGGCACCCCTAATGAGTTACATCATTGATTTGCGAGTAAAACTGTTGAGCTAAGCGTATGTTTCTTCAATTTGCAGGGTACTCCATTTGCAGACATCTGTGAGCTCTCAGATGTTCCTGAAGGCTTGATAGTGAGGACCATTGTGAGACTAGATGAGACGTGTCGAGAGTTTAAGAATGCAGGAGCCATTATGGGTAATTCTGCCCTCTGCAAGAAAATGGAAGTTGCTTCTAATGCAATTAAGCGCGACATTGTTTTTGCAGCTAGCTTGTACATTACTGGTGTATGATTCTTGTTCAACACTTAGGTAAGCTTTGGTTTGTGGGTTATTTTGATCTCCACAATCATTTGACATTTTCTTTGTAGCATATTTGTGCATAAAGGAAAATCTGATTTCAATTTCTGATTTAAGTTCCGTTTTAGTTTGAAGGAGTCCCCGTCTAAAAACATGCATGATGATGCACCTCTTTTGAAATCTGTTAGCCCACGAGGAGGGAAAGACGTACAAGTGTGAGAATACAATGTGTATGTCAATTGACGTTGCATAGAGAATTAAGTATTGTGCAGGCTCAAAGGAGCTAATTTTCGTTCTGGTTTAAATCATCTTTTTCTATTTAAATTTTCAGAAGTTTCACTTTGTGGACATCCTTCTATAATGCTTGGATAAAATTATTTGATTAGGCACTTGTTTATATTATATCAATTGAATCTTATATTAGGAATTAGAGGTATTATATCAATTGAATCTTATATTAAGAATTGAAGATAGTATTTGAACTCTAAAAAAAGAAATGGATTCTACATAAAAAACCTTTAGAAGATACTTTGGAATATAATGTAGTCTCTTCAATTATTAATATAAGATTTTGTTTTTGTTTAATTTGATCCTCAGTACAAAACTCCAATCCATTTTTTTTAAATTTATAATTTTTTTCTTTAAACTTTCAATATTGATTGCATATAATAAATGTTTTCATTTAAATATGATTATAGTGAAAGATAGTATTTTAAGAAAATGAATTATAATTATTACAAATAATTAACATAACTAACTTTTTTAATCCATCCCAATTACTTATCTAGCTATTATATTAAGAAGTGGGGGAGTATCTTCATTTCTAAAGTCCTTCTCATATGTTTCTTCTATAATTTCAATTGATGTAATAATTTCCTCAACACTAAGTTTATTAATAAGACTATCACGCTGTAATTGCCTTTTTTTTTTGTTTTACCATGTTACATACAATTTGATCTTTTTATTAAAACAAATACTGCTTCTTTTTTCATTGTTTTGGTGGTTTTTTTCCCACTCCAATGTTTTTCCTTTTGTTTCAGTACTAATCTATTTTGAAAGTTTTTTTTCATTATACATATATTCTTCCATTTCTAATGGAAGGTAATCATATTTTAAAAGTTTTTAACATAATAAAAAAGGTTAATTCTTTTCTTTGGGACTTATAAACAAAGTGGGCAAATTACAACATGTGGCATCACCTATCTTGCAAATTTGGCTTTCTCATAATTCACATTAAACAAATGCTAAATGATTTGACCAACGCATCCATAGGGATAGTAAATTCTAAAATAAAAAGAGTTACTGTTTATCTTTTTATTTATGTATAGGAGTAATGAACTCTGGCATAGGTCATGTTTAAAATTTAATTGATGTGGGATAACTACAATAACAAATTATTAGTTATATTTTTAATATGTATGATGCAACGAATTCTAAAATAATTATGGGAGAATAAAACGTTATTGTATATATTTTTAATCTTATGGTATTTTTTTCACCAAATATTATGGTAATTTATTTAGTCATTTATACAATTTTATTTTATATTTCCCAATTAGTACTATTACTACTTTTTATTAAATTATCATGTCAATATTTAGTTACTGTTTGAGTTTCATTAATTTTCAATATGTTAAATCACCACGAGGATAGTGTAAATGGTATTCTTGAATAAACTTGTTATTTGGCACTCCTATGCTCCTAATCATAATTATATGGTAGAGAGAGAGTGTGAATTTTTTTTATTGTAGTTATAAATTACATCATTATTAAATCTTGTACATGAATATATAATTTTATCAATAATATATAATTTTATTATAGTACACCTCATAGTATTAAATAAGGATAAAATTGAAAAATTGCTAAGGTTAAAGGTAGGGTTGATCAAATTCATTAACATGTTAGAGTATTATCTATTGAAAAGAAATTGGTATAAAATCGTTTGATGTGGTTCAGAAATGTTTAGATAATGCCATTGGAGGTACTGATGATGAGTGTTGATCAAACAAGATGAAGTCTTTTGAAAAAAGGTAAAAGAAGACCAAAGCATACCATCAATGAGTTTATAAAAAAATCTTTTGATTAATAATTTATCTAAAGATCTAATCTATAATAAAATACAATGACATTATGTGATTCATACAGCTAATCGCACATGGTGAGATAGAGTTTTCTTATTGTCTTAATATGTGTAAAATATGGTAAAAGTGATTTATAAATATTAGCAAGCAAGTGTGCAAAAGTTGAAGTTAAACTGTACTAAAATACATTAATAATAAAAACAGACAAATTTGGAAAAAAATTGGTCGTTAAAATTTTTGTTCTTGAAAAATTTTTATAACGGAAGCAAATTTTGTACACAACCAATACTTTAATTTAGGTAGTTGGCAAAACAACAAAACTTAAACATATGTTAGATCCTTTATATTTACATTAAATTTTAATTTGATATTTATAAAAAATGTACTTATAGTTATTTATTTTCAATATCGTTAGTTTCGTTTAATGGAAACGGTAACTTAACAAATTTAAAATATTATTTTACAATTAAATATTAATAAAATATGTTTAAATTTTAATTCTTTAATATAATCATTTTTATATTTTAAAATTTAACTATATTTTATGAGCATGTATAATTAACAGTCAAATTTGTTAAGTTAACATTTTTTATTAAACGAAACTAATAATGTTAAGATTAAAGAACTAAAACACCATTTCAAAATTTTATCAATCAAACTGAAATTTGACAAGCACCAATTAGCTTAAAAAAGGAAGATAAAAGGCCCATGTGGTTTTCTGAAAATCTTCAAATGGAAACAAAAAATGTTGATTTTCCAGTGATGACAGACGTTTGATTGATAGAAAAGGTGGAAATTGAATTCCGGCATAAGGCAATTTTCCTTTAATATCGATTTTCAGCTACAAGTGAAAAAATAAAAAAATATACATTTGCAATTTATTTGATCCTTATTCTTCATGTTTTGGAAAATGATATTCTTATACCATCTTCTTCATCGTTGCTGTGATGTTTGGTTGATGATGCTCTTATCCCTGGTTGCTGTGAGGTTTGGCCAGTGGCACATTTGCCCAAATAAATGCACAATAAAAACTGGCTTCTACATCACAATAATGAACCATGAGAAAAGAGAAGATAGCTTAAAGAACGGTCATCATGATGACACAATTTTTTAGTTTGATAGAAAAATAAGGATGAACAAAATATCGTGTAATTTTTCAGATTTTGACTAATTCTAGATGATGAAGATATCATGATTAAATGGAAATTTGTTTAAATATCGTGTAATCACAAATTATCTATCACGTGCATTTGGTTAAACAAGAAAGTAAATTTAACTATAGACATAATATATGCACCTCATAGTTAAGAAAAAAATTTCAAATCACCTATAGTTTTCACTAAATGCTCGTCATGAATAACTCATGATTAAAAGGAAAGTTATTTAAACTCTTTATCATGGTTCATTTTTTTTTTGTTTAATCAGATATCTGAACATTGTTGAAGGCACAAACAAAAAATATTTTTTAAATATAATGTTTATATTTTACTACAAAGAGTAATATTGTCATTTTTCATTTTTTTAATCTATTTTTCTACCATTTTACACTAATTAAACATAAATTTTTTATTAAACAATTTTCCATTCCATTACATACAACAAATCTTTACAAAAAACTGCTCCCTTCCATTCTATTATTTTCCATTACAATCAATTCAATTCTTTGATTCAAAGGGCTTTAACAATTAGATCTCAATAATGGAAATAATGCTGAAGATGGACGTCGAAAATGAAAAGCAATTGACAACCTCATTGCAAAAAAAAAAAAAAAAAAAAAA